>CAJVPZ010002470.1:0-12363 GCA_910592135.1 Racocetra fulgida | reverse complement strand
TTAGATATTGGATATAGGTTTGATAAAGTTCAGGATTTATTGTAAAGTAGTTAATTATAGAAACAGTTAACAATTTTAGAAGGTGGTGTTGAAATCGTGTAGAAATAAGATGTAAAAATGCAGCAAGTTAAAATTGGACAGATAAATTAAGGACGGTGGGTGAACTTCGACTAGTTTTCAGCTTATATTTGAAAAGACATTCTCTGGCAAAATGACTATACTGGTAGCAATTATAGCAGATGCACTTCTTAGGATTTTTTGATTTAGAAGCAACTGATTCGGTAAGGCATAAGAGACTATTAGCATTTGAGTGATATCGATCAGGACGATGCATAACTAAAAACTCATATTCCTGTAAGGTTAAAACCCAGTAAGCAAGGTGACCTTTTGGCAGTTGATGTTGTAGGAGAGACTTAAGAGCTGAATGGTCTGTGACAATTGTAAAACAGGATCTATGGAGATATTGTTAAAAGTAAGAGACTGACCAAATAACAGCCAAGCATTCTTGCTTAGTCACAGAATAATTTTTTTTTACTGTGTTTATAGTCCTACTAGTGTAATGAATTACACGCTCTCTCCCTTAGAAATCTTTTTGTGCAAGTTTAGCTCCCAGCACAACCTTAGAGGCATCTGTAAACAGAAGAAATTTCTTTGCAAAATTGGGTAAGCCAGGATGGATGCGGTAATTAGTTTATTTTTAAGGTCATCGAATGCTGTTTTGTGATCCCAGGTCCAGTTATATGAAATGTTCTTCTTCAGTAATTGATAAAGAGGGGTGGCGATTCAAGAAAAATTTTAGATAAACCAGCAATAGTATAATGTGAGTCCCAGAAATTCTCATAGTTGGCAAAGGCAGGTTGGAGTAGAAAGTTTTTAATGACCTCTACCTTTTTCAGATCAGTAGAAATGCCTTCTTTATTAATAACATAGCCAAGGAATTTAAGTTCAGACTTGGCAAAATGACATTTCTTGAGATTTAATCTAAGTTTGGCATCTTGAAGCTGATTAAATACTTCAGTAAGATGCAAAATATATTTATCAAATATAGAGGAAAAGACATTGATATCATCTAAATAGATGACCACAAATTTGCTGATAGCTCCCTAAAAAATTCTATCCATTAGTTGTTAAACATTGCCAGGATAATGGTAAGGCCAAAAGGCATTACATTAAATTTGAAAGTTTTGAATTGAGAGATAAAAGCTGTTTTCTCTTTATCCACAGAGTCCATTTAAATTTGCCAATATCCAGAAGCCAGATCCAGAAAGGAATATCAGGAAGAATGTTGAAGGGTGTCTAACAAATCATTAATTCAGGGAAGAAGATAACTATCTTTCTTTGTAATGGCGTTAAGATGGCGATAATCAATACAGAATCAGGTTTTATCATATTACTTGACAAGTACTATAGAGGAAGCCCATAGACTATAAGAAGGCTGGATAATTCCATTTCAAAGCATCTAATCAATTTTCTCTAATAGGAATTCTCACTTTTTAAGCAAAGTATGATAATATCGTTACTTGATAGAAAGGGCATCACCAGTATAAATAGAATGGGTGACAAGATTAGTTTGACCTAGACTTTGGGGATCTATATAAAGAGATCATCATATCCCATAAACAATTCTTTAAGCTTATCATGATCATCATTCCATAAACTTCTGATGTCCAACTTCTGAGGAGTTTCTTTGATCTGATCAAAAAAGAACTCATGCTGGGGCTCTGATTCATTATTCTCAAAGTTAGAAGGAATATTAGTGCCTAGTAACTCATAATCATTATCCCTATCAATATTCCATCAGACATCACTGACTCCTAAGTTTTCAGAGCAGACGTTATATCAGGAAGTTATTGAACTATTGTCAGAATCATCATCTCCTTTAGCTTTTGATATATTATTGTGATAATATTAAAAGGTTATAGATTCATCTTCTGAAAAACCAAAAAGTTGGTCCTCCAATTTCTTCTCTTCATACTTGGACTCAGTTTCATCTTTACTTCCAGAGTCATCTGACTTGTCATCATCATTCTGCTAAAATTTAGCAATCTTAGGAGGGCGATTGTCTTGGATGGGTATATGCTAAAGCTTCTTAAATTCAACCAGAACAACAATTTCTTGATCCTTTCATTAGGACGCTATTTCAGATGTATTATAGTCAATATTAGCATTAACCTTAGATAACCAATCATTTCTAACAATAGCCTGATATAAAGGCACATCCATGACCATGACATTAACAGGGACTACAATGCCTCTGATCCAAAATAAGAAGTTCAAAATTTCACCAATAGCTCTTTTGCTCTGACCATGCACATTGACCATATTAACCATAAAGTGCCTTTTTACCTTGATGCCAAGCTTACTAAGAAGATGAAAAGAGACAACACTTCTGGAGGACCTACTATCTATGATAAAAAGGATAACTTTATCTTAGACCATAGCATTGCAATACAAAGCTGTCAATTTAGGAGTTGGTTGAAGATTTACAAAAGTACAGGTCCTTTTCTTGGGACTTTTGTTTTATGGAGACTCTTAGCTAGATCTAAATGGAAAGAAGGAACCACCTGTAAAAGTTGGCCGAAGGTGATATTAGTTTATTATGGATATTGGAAATGATCGAATATTGAGAAATAAGGGCTGAGATTTGAGGTGAGTTATTCTTAACTTTTCTTTTTCTAATAGAGACTGTTTTTGTTTCTTTCTTCGGCTTAGAGACTGAAGCGACTTTTTTCTTAGATTCCTGTTCATTATCCAGAACCTCTTCCCGATCATCGATTCTTTCTTCTTCTATAAGGTCTTGGGAGGTTGAATCCTCAATATGTTTTCTTTTCGATCGAGTAGAATGGATAGGTCTTCCAAATTCATCAGCAGGGAGAAATAAGGGCTCATTTTCATCAAAATAAAGGTTCAAAAATGTTTGAGCTTTATTTCCTTAAGCCTGAACTGGAGCATCATTATTATTAACTGATGGAGGATTATTTCAAGAACCATTGTTTTGTCTAAGTGGAGTAGTATTGCTTCTCATGGCTACTTCATCTGGATTATTTTGAGGCAAAGGATTTGTACAGTTATGAGCATAATGGCCTGTCTGTTTACACTAATTACAATTAAAGCGGAAGAATTGTTCCAATTAGTCTGGGATCGTTTAGAGGCTCATAGACTCCTGAAGCATCTTCATAACTGTATTTAATATTTCTGTAAATTTAACAAAAACCTTCTTCATGTTAGAAGAGTTTATTACTGGAGGGTTGCTAGGAGTTAGTGCTGCAGATTGCAAGGGGATAGGTTGGGAGTTCAGATATTGGCAGACTTGAGAAGAGGCTATAAGGTATGAGTTATAAAATAAGGCATTCTGTTTAAAGAATTTTCGAATACTGTGGCATGTTCGTAAGCAGGGATAGGGTGTTAGGCATAAAGAGGGCAATAGGGTAGACAATTCAGATCTTAGGCCATTAATGAACATCTGGGCTTTGGCAGTGTCTGGATAATAATGACCACCTGACTCTACACATCAAAGAAGTTCTTTGATAGACATATAATACGAATTAACATTCTCAGTAGGGCCTTGCTTCCTTTGGATTAACTGAGCAAACCATTTACTTTCAAGAGAAGAGGTTCGAAATTAAGCATGAAATGAAGATGAAAACTTTGCCTTCCATGGTGTGGATCATTCCACCAATCAATAGCTAGTCAAATAGTCTTAGCAGTAACTCACCAAGTAGCTCTGTGCCTTTTAAATAAGGAATGATGATTAGGATTTTTCGATTATCTTGGACTTGGTTATCTTCAAAGGCTTTTTCTACATTCTCTAACTAAGTAATGGCATCTTGTTCTTTGCCAGAAAAATTAGAGTAAATAACTAGGTTGAGTTCGTGATTTTGGCTGGAAGGTTAATAGCAGGAATATTGATTTGAGGAGCAGGATTGTTTTGAATTTGAAGCACAAGATTCCCTATCTGGTGGGCCAAGAAGGTCATAAGATCATTTTGATTGGGCTGGTTGTTCTGGCTGACAGGTAGTTGTTGATTATCGTCATTGGGATCAATCAGTAAAGAAGCTTGAAAATAGTTGTTATCTTGATTCATATCATCTGCAAAGGTATTACTATTTTTGTATATTTTATCATAGAGGTCTAAGTTGAAATGGTCAGTTTCTTGATAAGCAACTAAAAATTTGTTTAAGAGGATGGAATAATTATCAGGTTGTCCTTCGTATCGAAAGCTAAAGATGAAGGCTTGTAATAATTGATCAGGGATATTGTCAATCTCAAAATTAGAAAGTTTCTTAAACTGACAGATAGTATGCTGAGAAAAGAAAGAAGCTGGTTGGAAAGTGTCAAACCAAAGCCAAAACTTTGGAATTGTGGAAATAAAAGTTGGGGTGAATAACAAATGGAACAAAAGTTGTCATGATAATATCAGATCAAGTAATTGATAGCCTGGGGAGTTTTTTCAAATAAATAATGTTGCTGATCATGTTCTTCAGTATTTCTAATATGTTGTTCAAAATTATTTATGCGGTCTTGAAAACTGGCAGGCAGATATTTCCACACAATCGGCACCAATATTACTATTGAAAGTTGGGAAAGCATCAGCAAGTGCCGAGTTTAGTACAGTGATAGTGAACAAAAGGGATATTGGATAGAAGATAATGATAATATAGGATGTGAAAGGTACAACAATAGATGAACAGTTGTAATTGTAATAATTATAGGATATAATAAAGAAATAGATAAATATATAAATAAAATCATTAAACTATCTTAATGATAGAGATATTGGGATATATAATAAGATCGTGGAGATGTATTATCTTTTTTATACCAATTCCTCTATCCCTCAATACTGCTAAACACCTGAGGCAAATAATATTTACACCCTGTCTTAATGAGTTCATTGAAGCTATTTCCATAACAAGATTCAGCTTCTAGATAAACACACGTCATGTTTATACGATATCTCACCTTGCAACACATCCAATGTGTTGTTTGATTATTATAGAAATTGATAGTTAAGCCAATTAAGAAATACCGTTAACTAATCTATTGCAGTCTAAAAATGTAATAGTGCAGATCTACAATTAAACATTTAACAGGGTACAGTGATCTCACTATAATACAATGATAATTTATTTTTTTTTTTCACTTAGGCAAAGTCACACCAGTGAGTTCTGTTTATTAAAGCCCTTTTTGTGAAAGCTGTTAGCAATAAAACTATAACTCTGACATCCTGTGGTTACCTCGTATAACCTAACCGATTATCTACACGTACCTACAAGTGACCTGCCGCACCACAGAAGTACAATCAATTAAGATAATACCCTAGATGGAGGCTCATCTGACCACTGCCCTACAATAGGATATCGCCAATCTGATGACATCTTCTCATATGGAAGTGAAGGAAAAAGAAAAAATATTTTATAAAAAACACAGAGGTATAAGGGAATACGATAAAAGATACAAACAAGAAAATAAAGAGGTAAAGGAAAAAATGAAAAAAAAGAAAAACATGGGATATACCCACAATGGACAGTCACAATTATAAGCCTGTGTTGGACTTTGTAAAAATTACATACTACTATCTAAACTAGTCTCTACTCTAATTTAACTAATTGGTATATTTAAGCGAAAACCTAAAGAAAAAAAAAGCTCTTCGACATCAGCACCGTACTCTAGCACTGTAAGCAATCCAGTTTCTTTTGCTTAAACTCCTATAGAAGTATAAATAAAAGCGCACTTCAGGTACTATAGAGAAGTTGGAAATTCACAAGAATGGTCTTGAAGCATTGTTTGTCCAGTTTGCCACTTCCGAGGCACATAATCCATATGTCCACATTCCATAAGTATCCACATGTTTGTTGTGACGGGAAAAAAGTAAACAATGCCAACTGATTTGATAAGTAAACAATATGTCAATCTTTTGGAGGGGTAAGCTAAATCGCCCACTTTTTTACAAAATTTTCCCCGAAAAAAAAGTGGAGGGTTAACGAGAATATGCGAGGTTCTTCTTGTAAGTTTTATAGTTGTATAGTCCAGTTTCCAAGTATCTACTTAATATTCTTGCCCAGAGACTTTGCTCTACTTGTTCCTAGAAAAAACCTTCTAGTTTGGATGCCGAACGTGCGAGGGAGTCCGTCAAAGAAAGAAAAACTTGACCCAAGGCACAAACCTGCCTAATATTCTTATACACCCGCTCCTCAGTGTTTTACGTATTGTAGGCTTCATCGACAACAAGTTTGCTTAATGCAAAACCAAGAATATTGCTGTGTCCACTATGTTGCTTTTCTATATTGCTGACTGTAGTTCAATAAATTGTTGTTGACCAAGTGATCATCAGAAAGAGTTGTTTTGAAATGAATAAATACAACGATAATCATAAGATAGACTAACTAAATATAGAATAATAATAATACAAATATGGCAATAACAGGAAAAGTAATAATAGCAATGATAATAATATGCAGTAAGTAATAAATTAACAATAAATAATAATAACAATAAACAAAAGAAAAGTATGTGCTAGAATCTTCTACACGATGGGGTGTAGAAATTAAAATTTTCAATAATAACACCAGGCTCAAGTGAACCCAAGTTGGGTTCAAGTAAACCCAAGTTGGGTTAAAGTGGACCCAATTCAAGTTCAAGTGAACCAAAGCCAGGTTCAAATAAACCTAAATAAAAATTCAAATCTAAAATATTGTCTATATTTAAAAATAAGAAAAATTTAAAACTTCGGTACCAGGGCATCGCCCGGGTTTAGAAGCTAATTTTTTTACTAATGCGCATATAGACAAAATTTTGAGTTATAGTGGTTTTTTTAAAAAATGTTTTTTTGTTTTGATTTTACATTACGCCTAATCTTGTAATCTAATTGATTAATCACTGTTGATCAGTGAAAATCTGTTGGTAGTTGGTCCAGGTTTATCAAATTTTGATAATCTGATTGGCTAATTATTAGTAATCTGCCTCACTTTAAGGGACTTCTATATCTGAAAATACCATATATAGAGGTCTCTTAAAGCAGAGCAGATTACATATAATAATCTATATACTGTATAAATTGTATTCTTGATATATAAATAAAGTACTAATCTTAACTGTGTCAAAAAGGAAACTCTAAAAACATCAAAAACATAACTTTTTTTAACCCACCTTTAAGGACCCTATATATGGAAAAATCCCTGACTGTATTGCCTAATTGATAATGTATTTTAAAGATAGTATCTCTAAAAAATGCAGTAATAAATGAAATATGATTTCTACTCGATTATGTAATTATACATAATTAATAATGGAAAATTAATAAAAAAATAGTATTTAAGCTAGTATGTAGTATAAAGTTTTGTCTGTTATTATGAATTCGTTTGATTAAATTATGTAATCTGATTGGCTAATTATCATAGGAAATCACAGGTAGATCTATAAACTTAGCCAATTCAGATGAATATCATCCTATGAGTTAAAACCTTTGCTAAAAAATAAAATTGCAACTCATGTGTCTAAAAAGTTGCACCAATTTATATATTTTTATATATAAATATGTCGCTGATTAATCTTACTGATCAAAAAAAAATTTCAGTAAACTTAAGGGTAGAGTATAGGTCGATCATTTATCATATGATCTCCGTAGTACAACGGGATTTTATGCATAAAGTAAAATACGTCACTAGTAAAAATTCTCAAAACCACAGCTAAATTTTACCAAAATTTGGTAATTTACAGTTCAAACCTTCTATTTATAGTAGTAAAACTTTCGGGGGCTATATTATTTTTAAAAAATGAACATATATATGTCATAAAGTTTCCGGGGATTTCTCACATTTCCCGGGGTTACACAAAAAAAAACATAGTAAAAATATTTCTAAAACAGGTAATTACCCAATTAGATTTGTGTTTACTATGTAATCTGTTATACAAAAAAAATTGCCATGCATATCATATGATAAATGATCTACATATACTCTATCCTTAATTATTAGTGACTACATATAGTCTTGATTTATTTAGTTAACAGGCCACCCCAATGACCCGTTGACCCTGGTTATAGCCCGGGTTAACATCTAACCCATCCGAGCCAGTATTTTCTGACATAAGGGCTCTACCCTGGATGTTATTTTGGGTTAACACAGTAATAGTTTATATAGCCAAGAATGCAAATTTTGTAATATCTAATATATTTTAACATTAAGTTTAAGTGTTCAGAATAAACACTATTAGCCCATATATTAATTATCAAATCTTTAAATATATTTTATTTTCGTTATTGATTTTTAGTACAACTGCATTGTGCAGCTATCTTATTACAATTTATAAAGCAAATATGGGCACCAACACCAACACAATAAACCCTAACGCTAACATAACCTCAACTTACCTGCTGACCTAATTTGAACGTCATTATAGAGCCACTACTATATACAAAAGTACTTCTCTAGTTGAAAATTAAATCACTTATCTTCTTCTATTATCTACCTTAACGTTCTCACTAAGCCTAACCTGAACTCATCACTTTTAATTAAAGAAAATCTGTCGCTTCAGTTTAAAAAAACCTACCATTCAAGAACAGTTATTCAAGAAATTTGCTGTTAGCCACCAAACAAACTGTACAACAAAATGTCGACAAGTGACTCCAGCAAACGTACCAAAAAACAGGGTTGGCCAATCGGACAAGTGGGTTGTCTGATGAAATTTAACTTTCTATAATTTTTTTTGAAACTAAAAACCTCCATTCAGAGTCAAGCAAACAAAATAATTAATACAGTAATATACTGCCAATTTTTATTCTAAATGTGTTAACAGATCAATGGACACTGGATAAATTTATATGTCCGATGTCCAGTAAAATTCATCAGACATAGAAGGCTGCCCAACCCTACCAGAAAACATTAGCAAAAAAAGACAATACCAAAAACAAGGGCACCAGCAAAAGCGCAACGACATCACCCATATACAGTCGACTCTGGATATAATAAACCACTATGATGAACTCTGGATACACCAAACTCAAAATTTCATAATAGTTCAGTATAAAAATTGTCATAAGTTTTTAAGAAAACATAGTAATTTTCTATAACAATCTATTTTTTCTTCCAGAACTGTCAGTTCGTTATATAAAGAGTTGACTGTACAATGACGTTAAAAAAACAACGGAATGCGATACCACAGTGGACTACGCCAGCAAACTATAAAACCAGTCAAAAGAAGACACCGGTCAAAAGAAGGCACTAGTATGATGACGAAATTAACAAAGAACGCACTGAAAGACTATGATGCAAACCAATGGAGAACCACACCAAAATACAATGATATTAACCTGGTAAACGATGACAATGCCAAGAAACTTTCACACAAAGCACCAAGTCAAAGATAGAAAAAAAAGAAAAAAAAATGATGCTCAAAAGGTGATTGGCCAAAAAAGTTTTGTAAAATTTCATTTTTGCAAAAATTAGAACGTAACGTTAATGTTAATATTAATATTAAAAAAACTAAACTTTTGATGCAGACTTCTGTATCTATACTACCTTTTGTCATTTGTCGATCTATGTAACTGAAGATTCTCCCTGGTTAAATGTAGTAGTTTTTTATAAATAAATACGTTCAAGTGTCTCATTTTGCTTGATTTATTCCCGGTTCTACCCAGAGATGGTGAAATTACCTATCTCTTTACAGGAGCGACTGTTGATGTTATACAACTGATCCTTCACCTAGTGTGGACCATATAAAAAAACTATTTTACAATACCAGATCATTTCAACAGCACATATTATGATTATAATCCTACAACATTTTTAATAATAAAAATGGTGTGGGATTATAATTATAACATGCACTATTGGAATGATCTGGTATTGTAAAATAGTTTTTTTATATGGTCCACACCGGGTGAAGGATCAGTCATGTAACATCGACGGTTGCTCCTGTACCTATCTCTATATTTCTATCAGCTTACGTAAGTACTAGAAATGAATGTGTATGGAGTTTATGCTAAAATCAGATGATAAAATTTCAACTTATTTTATATGAAAATTTAAAAATTTTTGGGGTGTTTTGTTCAGCTTTTTTTATAGTTCGATTAGAATTAAGGATTAGTGTTTATAATAAAAGAGTATAGGTGGATTTTAGTAGGGTTTATATTTTCATATTAAGACTCCAAATTTTTTTTTTTTTTTTTTTTTTTTTTTTTTATACCCTAGTTCTATTGCTAGAAGCGCGTGTGATGCTCATTTATTAAGGTCAATATGTCAGTATCTTTACATTACATATATTAGGGGTTTCCTAGCTAAACTATACCTCCCTCCCATAGTCCGTCTTTCCTGGCTGACTCCAGCAGGTCCATCATGCCAGTGCTCCGTATATTTTCAGATTATAGGTAGTTTTAAGGAATTACACATTCCATCAGGTCATTTTATAGGTTGGCCATTTTTCATCTACCCTGAGAACTACGTCCTTCTTGGTCGGTGTAGTGTCGTCAGGTGCTCTTGTTTTGTTTTCTTGTATCATTCTTATTTTCCTTTTATAGTGGATGTCCTTATGTTTATGACGTTTCTTGTCAGATTTCTTTCCTTTTCTAGATGTCGCATGACTTAAGTGGCTATGTCACGTAACTCTTTATCGTTGTAGTATCTTGTCCATAGATAGAAGGAGATACAGTTCCTCATTGTAGATTCTTGCCACTCATGGCCCTAATGCAGTTTTTGTCATCCACTAGACTCGAACCGGCGATCTTGCGAGTGCGACCCCGGAGCACTAACCACTGCACTATCTGACCTAGGGTCGACTTCAAATTTCAGCATCATCCCGACAATAATTTGTTATTATACAACGTATATTATATTGTATTACTATTACAAACTATTTTTTCTTAAAATATTATAGTGATAGTAAATAATCCATACTATTATACCTGATTTATTTACTGCACCACATAAAAGACTAGTACATACTTTGATGAAGAGTATGTAATAAGTGTTTTCAAGAAATTATTTTTATTCTTAATGCACAAATATATCAATTGAATTGATTTTCTTTCTTGTTATTTACTTAAATAGTTTAGCCTATACTTTTATTCTTACTGGTTGTACAAGAGATCTAATAAAGTATGGCTTAAAAACCTATGCAACTAAAATTCAAAATATTGACCAAAGTTCAGCATCTGCTCCTGAAGAAACTGATCCAAATGATTAGTTCTCATTTAATAACGCATTATATTAATTATAATAACTTTATTGTTATTGCGAGAGATCGAGTCCGATAAACCGAATGATAATAAATCAGTTTACGTGTTTTCGGTACTCATAAATAGTACCACAAAAAAAATATATATATATAAATGAATTATCGAGTTTTTCTCGAATTTAGTGAATAGGATAATGATCGGATTTTTTACTACGTTTAATAAATTTAAATATATCATAAAGAATGGCTTACATGTTTTTAGATGCCTAGAGCGAATGGCTTTGCTATATTCAATTGTTTTAGCTAAATCTACCTTAAACATATTTATAAATATTACAATAAAAAATTTTATGTGTCTAAATTACATTTTTACCTCAAAATATCTCTTTTAAATATTACACCATATAAAACAGATTCTTGTAAAAAATCATAATCATTAAAAAAAAATTTTAACATAACATTGTTATAAAGGTAGGTTATTGAGCAATAACCGACGGTTATTGACTGTGACTGACCATGACCGACCGTTGCCATCCCTATACTGGACGAGTACTTCTATGTTTTTGATATGTTTACTATTATATGCCCAGGTAAATAGTATGATACTCTCATACTTATATACCCAGACATAAATCAAAATTTGTCACTCTAAATTGCTGAAGGGTATAGCTCACAGGGGTAATTTTTATATTAATCCCCTGATAGATCACAGATGTAATAGGGTACTATATATAATTTTAATTTACGTAGTCGACCACCCCAATAATGCGATAATTGTCTGTCATTACAGTTAAGGTTGGGGGCACAGGGTTATTGAGCATGCCTTATAGGCATGCCTAAGAGCATGCCCAGGAGGCATGCCTATGAGCCAAAAGGCATGCCCCTATCACGTGATTATCAATAGTGAATCATATGGTTATACAACAATTTGATTGGCTATTATTATATAAATCCAATGCATGCATTGTATATGCATATGTATTGCAATGCAATTATTAATCTACCATTTTCTAAATACATATTTAAATCGAATGTTTGGCCACTTCAATACATATTCCATATAAGAATATTATTCATTACTTAGCCGGCGCGAATATCTAAATGGACCGTATGACATGATTCCTACCTAAGCCTTGTCTGATAAATTAAGCATGCGTCTGGCGCGAAACATGATAATAGTGAAAAGTATCA
>CAJVPZ010002469.1:0-12363 GCA_910592135.1 Racocetra fulgida | reverse complement strand
GCTTTGCATGATAGAGTTGTTTTCAAATTTCTTGAGCATGTTTGGTCCATTGACTAAGGTATGTTAGAGAAAAGAAGTTGAAGGTTACATTAAGACTTGAGATTGAGAGTATCAATCTGAGCATTTATATGGGAAATACTAGTACTAGTATTTTAACTATTTTAATAAGGTGCCCAAGTTTTTTAAAAGATAAATAAAGTAAGGTATGGTGTGGAGTATATTTATGGTTATAGCAGTGTTTGCAGCTAGTTTTATTAGAGATAGATTGTATCGCTGAATAGATGATAGAGTGTTCATTTTATGCCAGATAGTATTAATACTTTTTGAAGTCTCAATGGTGAGAGGCATGTAGTAAGACTGAAGTTTGGATGTTAAAAGGTCTGAAAATTCTGTCTACTTGTCTGATAACATAAGCTTGTAGTTAAAGATTCTACAGCTGATGCTAGTATGCTGTCGTAGTAGTTTGTTATATGCATTGGGAAAGATCCAAGATGCTGAGAGGATAAGATGATCACTAGATGTACTTGTCTTACTATCATCAAGTTTATAGGATAAAAGAAACTATATACTGAATTAGTTGGTCCAAATATAATCAATATGGCTGCTGCTAGTATTGTTAGACCAAGTATAGTGAGTATTGTTAAAGTGAATACTAATATCATACATATTAGAATAATATAAGAAGTTAATAAGCTTATATTTTGAAGATGAACTAAATATGTTGTCTTGTATATTGAAGTTTCCAAGAACTATTGGATGGCAATTTTGCTTAAAAGCTTGTTTAATCTAGTTGATAACTGTTTCTTGTGTAGTATTTCTTTTAGTTAAATTTGTAGATGAAAGATAGACAGATATGATACGGAGTTTGATTTGGTTTTTAAAGAAGTCTAGAGCAATAGCTCCACCAGAATGTGTTTGGCAGCTGTGTATATGTGGTTTAAGGTGGTTATGGATCATGATAGCAGTTCCTTCAGCTGAGGTCTCTGAATTGGCCCAGTAATATGTAAATAAATTATTGTTACAAAAGAATAAATTAGATTTGTTAGAGATTTTAGTTTCAGTTATGCTAGCGATGGTAATATTATTATAAAGACAATAGTTTTGTCATGCTTCTCTTTTAGTTACTAAATTGAAGCCTTGAACATTATAAGTAGCAATGTTGAGATGCAAATCTCTAATATGATTAGAGTTTTGGCAAGAGGAGCTATTGGTGAAGTTGTTGTTTGCAGGTGAAGAGTCTGGGTAGGTGAGCTTGGAGTATTGTCATTAGAATCTTATAAAAATGAAAGTAAATTCACAGATAAATGTTCAAGTTCATCTGAGTGTAATTCAGAGACTGTTGGTGATAATATAAATGTTGTGTATAGAATATTTTCTAGAATTTCTATTGAGTTAAATAAATTCTGTTTAAATGTTTTTTTAGTTCTAATAAGCAAGTCTAAGTATTTAGTTATTAAAAATTGTTCAATTAAAGTGTGGTTAGGAAGCAGAAGTTGGTTGTGAGGTAGGTATACATGTATCTCATTGGAGGAGTAATTAATTAAAAGGGTAATATTGTTATTAAATTTTTGGTTTTTTTAAATGGTTTAAAAATGTTCTAAGTATTTGATTATAGAGTAAGAGTGGTAGGTTATAAAAGGAGAGAAATATGTTATAATAGAAGTTGAAGTCACAGAGCTCTAAAGATGTTAGAGGTGGCTTCAATGATATTTCTTCTACAAAGTTGCTCGCCGTTTTAAGCTCAATTCTCACAGCTGCGCAGGATTCTATAGTCTGCTCTGTATGTTAAGTCTGATTGTCAAATAAATGGTCCTTCATGTAAATAGGCTTAATTGCCTGCCTACTTACATCATTTTCTTTATTAAATACAATGGTTGTATCAATTAATAGAGTGGTAGCTGCATCTATGAGGTTTGTAGAAGAAACAAGGATTAAAAAGAATTATATAAATATGATTGCAGTGTTTTAGATAGAAGAGTTTCAGCATAAGATTTTTTAAGAGTAGTAGTTGGAGGTTTGCTATTGGTGCTGTTAAGATCATCAATTATCATATCATTTGAGTCAACTGTTTGATCATCATCAGATTTAGAGGTTGATGATATATTATTTGTTGTTTTAGATGTATTTGTTAGTATTTTAAAAAGATAAGAGTTTTCAAAATTATTTATAGAAGTAAATTGGGCTTTGAATTTTTCAAGTAAAATTTTCTCAGCTTGAGGGTAGAAGATAAACTTATATTCTTTACGAATTTGAGAAATAGTAACCTTTTCTTGATCGAGAATATAATAGTAGGTTAGAACTCATGCTAAGAAGTAAGTATTAACTGGTTTGGTAGTAATTTTATGTATTGCTTGATAGGAACCAAGATTAGCAATATTATCATTTTTTGTTGCTATTCGAAAATAGGCTCTATAATAGCTATAAAAATAAAAACCTTTTCTTCGATCATTGGTTTCTGTATTGTTATCTTTAATGAATTATTCTTCTGCTTCTGTTGCAAGTTTGTGGAAAAGGTCAGTAGGAGTTGGTTTTTGAAAAGTTGCTGGGTGTTTATTATCTTTGTTAAATAATGAAAAGTTTAAAACAGTGTGGTTTAGCTTAGGTTTGGAGGCTGTGTTGGTAAGGGAGGTTGAAGGAAATTTGTCAAAAGATTTAGTAAGAAAGAAGGTTTCAAGATTTTTGAAGTTATATTTTTTGTCTGCTAGTAGTATTTGATATGAGTTATCTTTATTATAAGTACAGATATATATATGGTAGAGAGCTGCCTTGCTGCATAAAGTAATGCATTTTTTGTATAAAGAAATGAAAGTAATTATAAAGGTTTGTGAAAGAAAGCTTTTGTATATTTCTGCAAGTTTAGTAGCAATTTGGTGTTTTAAGAAGTTATAGATTTTTTGTTTATCTATCTTAAGAATTGTTGTTGATAAACTTTAAAGAAAGGTTCAAACTAGTCATCAAAGTTGGCTTTATGAAGTTTGAGAGATAGAATATGAAAATCATATAAAAATTGTTTTTTAGATATATTAAAGAAAATGTTAACATTAAACTTATTATCATTTTAGATTTTAAAAAAAGGTTGGTTTTTAATATTTAAAGAAGTGAAGTAATGGAGATTAAGACAAATAGGACGAATATTTAAGTCTTGAATGAATTGAACTCTATTAATAGTTTTGTATTCATCATAAAGAAAAAGATAAAGTCTAGCAAAGTTGAGTGCTACATTATAGCAGTTGAAGGTAGTGTAGGGTGGTATAGAGTTATATAAAGCAAAGATTTTTGCATAGTTAAGTTTGGTGAACAGAACCTGAGTAAATTTAGATAAAATATTTTTAAAGGAAGTATATACTATTTCAAAAAGAATAGTGATATCTTGATTGATTGTTGGATGTTGTTTATAGATTAAGTTAGTGAGAAATTTAGGATATTGTCCTGCCATTTGTTTTAATAAATAATTGAAGCTATATTTAACATTTGGTCTGTTAATTTTGGTGTTAAGTTGTCCAAGAGCAAAGTTAACCAAGAATGGTTTGACAAACTCGAAAATTTGTTGTGAAAGTTGTGTGTTGAATTTAGAAAAGAGTTCCATAATAGAGGTGATAGAATAGGTCTTGAACCAATCCAGGTCATTAGATGTGTTATGTTTAAAGTTTTTGTTGTTTTGTTTTTCTTTTAGAAGCTGTAAGAAGTTTTTAAAAACTTGATAATTTTCTGTTTTTTTTATTAAAGCGAATTTGATAATATAAAAAGCACTACATGCAATAGGTGTAAGTGGTTAAGTTTGAGAAATTGGCTTGAGTCTAAGTTTGTAAATACAGCCGATATGTGCTAGGTAACCTTTGAGGACAAGAGTAGTTTTACTTAAAAGGGTGTGTTTGTTGTCTGGTAAGAATGCGCAAGGAATGTCCTTAAGTTTGCAGATGATGCATATATGAGCATAATAGGAGTGTGCTTGTATTTGAGATGCTTGGGATGAGCTACTAGATGTTGAGGTAATAGAATAGTTAAGAGGAAATGGAAGAGAAGAGATAGAAGTAGATTTGGTAATAGGAGATTGTAGAATATCATCTTTTAAATTTTTAACTTGTTTAGAAGTTAAATCTGTAGACATAGCTTTGGATTGTTGAGAAGGAGGAGGAGTAGCTTGTTTGGGAGAAATATTCAAGTAGCTTAAAGTAAAGAAAGTATAGTATTTTTGACAGAAACAGTGGACAATAGCTGATTCTTCAGATGTACAGAAAAAATAAAGAGTTTTTAAAGTATTACATTCACTTGGATTGAATGAGAAGAGCATTGCTTTCAATAAGCTAGATTGAACCTCACGAATCATTGTGCCATATTGGTCACTATATTTGTTGTGAAAGTAGTCCAGATTATAATGATCTGGTTCTTGGTTAGTTAGAGTAGACATTTTGATAGAAAAAAAAATCTGTTTTTACTAAGAAAAACTTATTTTTGTTAAATTTAACAGTTGTTTTTAGGAATTAAACTAAAAACAGAGGTTAAATTAAATTGCAGCTAGTGTGGCTGGTCAGTATAACCTTGTATAACCTTGTGTAACAACAAGATAAAAATATTATAGCTGATGTGGCTTGTATGCTTGTGTGATTTAGTGTGACGTAACAATAGTGTAACAAAAGTTGTGTAAAGTTATTAAGACTAAAATAGTAAATTAAAAATAAAAATAAAAATAGATGAAACAGATAATATTTTTGTGTAAATTAATTAGTAATATTGATTTGTAATAGTGATCTGCAGGTTTGGGCGTCCTAAGAAGCCAGAACCCCAAAAACACAAGAATTTTTGCAAAAAAATAATAAAGAATTTTTGCAAAAAAATAATAAAGAATTTTTGCAAGAAAGTTTGCAAAGTTTTGAAGATAAAAGCGTAAATTTAAGTCCGTTTGCTATGTATTATATATCAAAATGAAGTTCTAGATGAGCTATATCTTTTTCTATTAAGAAGATAGTAGTATTTACTTATTAAAATTTTAAGATTTTTAAATAAAAAGAAATTTAAACAATTATGCTATGTATATCTCTTCGTAGAAAAGCTAAAGAGATATAATAAAAGGCCACTTATATATAAAATCTTATATAAAACAAGTTTACTTAGACAGCCAACTGTTGTTTACTTAATAAAATTTTGCAAAAATGCAGATTGTTTGTAGAGCAAATTTTGTACAAATGATCATCAGAAAGAGTTATGTGATCGGCCTTTGCAATTGGTCTTTGTAATTGATAGAATAATTATAAAGTTTAATAAAGACCTTTATACTAAAAATCAGGCTAAGAATATGGATAAACAATTAGTAGCCTTATATGTTGATTGGATTCAAATGTATGTTTTTTCAAGAAATAACGAATTTAGTAAATCAAAATTACATATATTTAAAGTATATTATATTTACTTTTTTTTTTTTTTTTTTTTTTAAACCTTCGCAATGTCATATGAAGGTGGATTTTTTATTAGATATTTTAGATAGTATATTATTGGTTAATAAGAATATATTCTAGCCATACCTGCACCTTTTGAGTGCCTAATTAAGTAGCTACCTATTACTAGGGTTTACACTAGATGCCGTATCTGTAACCTACTATTATTTGAATTATCTATTTAAACTCTCTGATATCTCCCGTCTTGTACCATCCCCTTCAATCACGTCAGCACATAACCTCATGCTGCTTCTTATTGAAGACTACTCAGATCAACATCTGCTATACTACTTGTACTCTAATTCTATAGATAACCCAGTAGGGTTCTCATACTATCAGGTTGGATTAGAGAGGGTGTAGTACATACACCCCTAATCTTTCTATGTCCTACGTACTTCCAGATTAGGCTACAAATACCTTTTGCAGCAGCTGAAACCACCATTAGCAGTCAGGGCAAACTATTAAACCGCACAATTCCGGTATCTGGTGCCTTTGCAAGGTTCGTTCCGATCCTGATACCTACATCAAGCTGGTCTTTATACCGATCCCTCCTCAACTACCAAACCAGTTAGCCCAGACAGATCGTTGTATTTAGGCTTTAAGTACCTTCTGGTTTTACTTCCTTTGGTTTCTAATTCTGTAACATAGGACTTTTTCCTCTGGTGCAACTCCAGCGGCCAGGTTGGTGGACTCTTCTTGCACCAGGGTTTTTGTCCAGTTCTTTAGTCTCTGGTTTCTAACTTTTCTGCAATATTGTTGAAAATCTTCACTATCTCCTTACTCGGATCTTGTCAAACGGGTTTCAATTATTCCAGTTCCTTAGATTTGGATCGCCCAAGAGCTTCTATTTCGAGATGATAATACCAAGATTACAGGTAATATATCCAATCGATCATTGAATAATTGTTATCAGTATACAGGCTTATTTTTCTAAAAACATTTCCGGTAGGATTCAAACTCTAGACCTGCCACTTGGGAAGTAACAACTTAACCACTACTCTAAGTTACTACACTCTTTATATTCACTTTAAATTTTAAAAATATCTATATATAGCTGGACTAACTATTTAAATATTCTTTAGTTGTTAATCACAAGATAGGCTAAAGGGTTTACTAAACTCTTTTTGTTATTTTCTAAGTTTAATTTATGGCTTCCAAAGTTGTATAATTGGATATATTATATAATTCTTTCAATTAAAGAATATGATACAATTAATAGGTTCTCTTTAAAACATATGAATCCTTGCACAAGAAATGTATTAAAAATCCTTAGAGAAGTCGCAGATATTACATAATATCATATAGGGAGGAGGAGGGTCAACGGTGTCTTATATAGCACAAATTACCTAATCAGCCAATCAGCATCACAGATGACTAAACACTAGAACTAGTTTTGTCAAACCAATTTACATATGAAAAATAAATTCTAGTCACTATGATAAATGTAAACAAAGTTAAACGCTAAAATTTTTATTTCGATTTTTGATCTATAAAAAATATGAAAAATCCTAATGTTTATAGATCGATTAATATTTTTCTAATAATCTAATATTACTTGTTTAGATACAAGAAAAAGATACCAATTAAAAGTTTTATTATATAAAACTTATTCTAATTCGAAGGTCTAAATTAAAACAGCCACTACTTCTGATTCACCCATTAAAAGTTGATCTTACTAACTGATTGAATTTGATTCTACTACAGATATACTATTTAGAAATGGTGTATATAATTCAGTTCTCTGTTCAAAATATCGGGCCAACTATCAGTTAAGGGTCTATATATTAAATTATCCATTAAATTAATGATATGAACTTGCTTGTTATCCACTTGTCACTTTTTGAAAATTGTTATTAAAGTAGCTTTGCAGTGTAAACGAATTTGCATCTAGTATGCTAAGACATAGTAATTGATAACCATTAGTCTAATCCTTAATGAATTTTTTTTTTTTTTTTTTTGGTTTTAAGATGATCTCTTGGTTGCTATCCTTTTATTCAATTATTGTTAACTTTTACAGTATAGTATATACCATACCGTACATATATTTGGAGAGTACAAAACTAGCCATATTTGCAACTTTTGGTTGCCTATTTAAATAGACCCCTATTACTAAGTCCTACACTAGCTGCCGTACTTATAACCCTACCGAGTTACCCATTTAAACCCTCTGCATCTATGTATATTAATCTTCTAACTGAGCAAGAATATATTAGTACCCCCTTATTTTCAGATCTCTGACTTAGGACTTTAAAACATACCCACCTATAGGGGTCCTTTATCCTCAAGATAAACCTGCTAGAGCTTTTCATACCCACATTTAGGCTAACCTAGGCTTCGGTAACTTATACCGAGTCCAAGAACAAGTATTTGTGAGCCAAAGCTGCTACTATTACCTACTTCTGCTCTTATAGAGTTCACTCTACTCTAGCCCTTACTTATACAATTAGGAACTCTTCCACTATTTTACCAAACTTTCAATTCAGATAGCCTGGTTTGGTCTACAAGTTACGTTACCCACTTTCCTACTAGCTTAACCCAGATACTGGCCTGTACTCTTTTCCTCTGGTTGATTCCAGTAGAACAAGTATACACACCTTTGAACGACAACAAGATAAACGAATAAGAGAAAACAAGACAAAGACAAAAGTTTTTCAATAAAACTACAAGAAGAAAAGATGAAAATATTAGAAAAGTTTAGAACAAGAAAAAGGAAAAGAAAAAGGACCAGATAGCTGTGGGCCTAGTTGGTATAGTGCTTTCTAAATACCCGGTTCTCGTCTGGATCCACAGCTTATTGGTTTTCTTCTCAGACTTTCCAGAGTCATTGAAAGTAGTACTACTTCTTTACTTGGGACTTGCTAAGTGGATTCCTATTTAGAACAATATCCAACAGATTTACACAGGTCCCGGAGACTTATCATGGGTTTACACTGCCTTTTATTAGTTTATATCTCTTCATGTAACTCCTCTATTACACAAATGCTTCAAGATCTTCCAAGTCTGTACTACCACCCCTGATTAGAGCTTACGAGATAAGCCATCCGTTAGATGATTATTACTCCTTGCACCTATTTAGTTTGATCGTCATTATAGGATCTATATCCCAACACCCGAATAGTTATCAATGCACAGAAGAATTCGATTTTTCGAAGTCAGTAGAAATTGAACTCTAGATGTGCCACTTGGGGGGTGACAACTTGACTACTTTACTAAGTCGCCACACCCCTCTTAATGAATATTTAGTTATTGAATCATTTTAAAAATTCATACTTTTTACTGGAATAGCCTGGGTGGGCAAACTGCTTGTAATTTTTAAGAAATACATAAGTAGGAAAGTATTTTTTGCATATTTGGCATATGAGTCGTTCATATTGTTTAGTACTGATCAATAGGCAATGTTCGTCATATTTCAATGATTTTGTTAAGTCTAGATACTGCACTATATATATCAGGTTTAAAAAATAGTTGTCTTTGCCTAGAATTACTGGTGGAAGAAAACCATTTGTTGGCTTAAGAAAAGAAGCAACTTTAAGAGCTTTTTTTTATAAACAGTATACTAGATCTAATAAATATTTGCACATTTGTGCATACTCTTCAATCCAAGTCTATAGAACTGGTTCATCTATTTTACTATTGCCTTGGTTTTCATCTTCATTATTAATTTTCTTACTATCATGTACATTTTTTCAAAAACAATAACCAAAAAAGGTATTGGCTATTCATCGATATATTCACAGTAGACAGGTCTATCAAAAATTTTATCACGTCACCAAATATTACACAAAGCTTTACTAATATGCTAGAAGTTTCTTAGCCCAAGTTTCTTATCTATAACTTTACCTTGGGTATCAAGATGGTTGCCAAATGTATCTATGTGAAAAAAACACCTTCTAGTTTTGTGAACAATTTGATCATAGCTCTTTCAACAGGATTAAACGCAGATTAATCCAGAGCATTAGTATATATAGTGAGGTAGTCAAGATCAAGTTTTTTGAATAAGCGTTAATATTAATATATATTTTTAAGAAATTTTAGATTTTTGTCAGGACCTCCGTTCATTAGAATTATCTAAATTGGTTTGACATTCTCATTGATTTTGAAGATTTCATAATACTCTCTCATTAATGCAAGATTGATTAAATCCTGTATATATATTGAAGAATTTGTACCAAGATGCTACTGGGATTATACATATATTGCAAGTTCATTGTATTATTTGAATTGGCCAGATTGATCATCAAATATATACTTGGAACTAATTTCTGAGATGCCCCTATTGGGAAATCATGATCTTCTACTTCTATAGGCTTAACAAGTGATTGTACTGTTTAAAATATATACCTTATAGCAGGTATACTAACATTAACTTTAGCTTTATTATTTTGAGATATCATTACAGTTATATTAGAGAATGTGCTTGTGAATGATTTTGATGCTTTTATTGAAGCTAAACAATAATATGAATCAATATATTTTTTTTTTTACTTCTAGAAATATTAGCAATCTATACCATCGCAAGGTGGTGATGTGCTCTAACTGCAATTGAATTTCTATTATTTGGTAACATATAATTATGAAGTGCGGTCATAAATAAGTATTTATTATAATTATTTTTTAGCTTTTTTTGTAAATATGCTACTGATCGAACTTTGATAACTTCCTTTCTCCTTTTAGCATCGGTCTCGCCAAATTCGATTGAACTATAAATATGTTCAAGGAAGTTAGGATATTTAAAAAGAACTGGAGGATAGCCAGCATGATTATATACTATAACTTCATTGTTTTTCAATAAATAGATTTTTTTTTTAATCTGCATTTCTGCTGATAACTTGCATTCCGTTTGAGTTTATTCAATTTATTTTTTTTTTCTTCAAAGTTATTTTTTAAACTTTCGATATGTCTATAAAAGTTCTGACAAAGTTAAAAATTATTAGTGGCACTATAAAGAGAAGTAAATTCTAAAAATTTTTTTTCTACTTCTTTTATTTGGTTATAAGTTTCTTTTTAAGCAAAAGCATTTATATGAGGCATTTTAGGTTGCTCTTGGGTTAGCAATTAGACTGTTTGAATCAATATATCTGCTTGTGAATTAGTCAAGTATCTTGTATATAAAATAGAAAATCCTTGTAGCGAGATTGGTATATTATAAAAATCATCAATAATTTTTTGAATATTTTTGTTTTTTTTTATATTTTTTTCACTTATTATTCACTTCATGAAATAAAATTTTGCGATTGTAGTTAGGATTTTTTTAGTCTGAACCATTCGTCTATAAGCGAAAGTATTACAAAAATAGTGATAGATTGAACTTGGTTCTTTATAACAGAATGTTTTATCAAACTTTGGGATTGCAAGATAGATTTGTATTATTAAACGTAGTTGATATATGAAAAAATAGTAAAAATAAAGACTATAAAATAAATATAAAAAAATTTATAAATTGACATATCATACAAATTTTTTTTCTTTTTTTTGACATGTGGAAAGCATATCAAACTTTAAAGTTTGACACATTTTATGATACTACAAAGGTTGTAGAACAATGCACGCTGATAATACGATGTAGAACAAATTGTTCTTTTTATTTAAGTTTGGTAAAAGTTTGTTTTCTTTATCATGTATGTAAGTATGTAGCATAATAAAGTTAGGTTTATAACTAATATATTGACTTGACTCAATTAAATAATCGTTAAAAACTATACAAGCAGTTTTAGTCAATTAACATTATTAATATATAGAGGTATAGTTTCTAGTTTATTAATATATATTTTGGCCTGAAATAATTATTAAAGACTATGATCTTGATAATGCTATGATTTATACAAAGTTCTTGCATCACCTTTTAAATCAAATAAGATCTGACTATTTAAAAAATTGCATATACTGTATATATAACAAATATATACAGTATATTCTATATATATATATATATATACTGTATATATATATTATATATATTATATAGGTTTATTTTGATTGGCTAAAATAATATCTTACGTGGAGGAAAGAAGGTTATTACTATTAAAAATACAGTCAAATCTCTCTATTGTCACCTCCTCTATAGCTACAAAATTGATATAATTATAATTTTATTTTTACCAATTATCTATAACTATATAGAAAATACCTCTATATTAATCACACCTCTTTACAATTACAGGTTTTTGTATCCTAGAGGTGTGACTATAGAGAGGTTTGACTGTATATTACGTAATATCTGCAAGTTCTCTTATTAGATGAGTAACAAGCAGATACCAGTTAACCAAATACTAAACAATGTAAAATGTTTTATATTTTTATTTTGCAATTATAGTAAAAAAACTAATAAAGATATACTATTGTTTAGATACAGTGTCAAAATGTTTTTAAATACTTGCATCAATTAAAAAGATTAAGTAATAACAAATTATCTCAATATTTACACTAGTCGAATATAAGAAATTCGATCACTAAATGAAATAGCTGAATCAACCTGAATTTGACCGTCGAATATTTGGCTGATATTATACCGAATAATAAAGTAAATCGACAGACGAATGCTAATAAAAAATCGGCAACCGAATTTAGGTTGAAAGTTTTAATCTATCCGATTGATATAATAAAATTAACCTGTAATCGATGACTGAATACTTATAAAATTCAGAATAAAATCAGTATAAATTCGATGGCTGAATTCAGATCGATTCGGCCATTTCATTCGGTAGTCGATTAATTATAATAAATTGACTTATAATCGACAACTGAATACTTATAAAATTTGAAATAAAATCGGTATAAATTCGATAGCCGAATTCAGGTCGATTCGGCCATTTCATTCGGTAGTCGATTAATTACAATAAATCGACTTATAATCGACCACCAAATACTAATAATCGACAACTGCTTACTAATAATATTTGGTATAAATTCGATAGCTGAATTCAAGTCGAAT
>CAJVPZ010002468.1:0-12364 GCA_910592135.1 Racocetra fulgida | reverse complement strand
AAAAAAGAATGAACAGTTTGTGGTTCTCTTAATGGAGGAAGATGATAATAGGTAAGAAATTTGTTAAAACATATATCCAAATCATAGGAGCTTGATGATGTTGGTAATGATTTGGAAAGGTGTCCTTCTGTAGTTGCGCTCGCCGTTTTAAGCCCGGTTTTCACGGCCGCAAAGAGTGCCATAGTCTGCTCTGTACATTGAGTCTGACCGTCATTATCTTGGTTCTCCACGTAAATGGACTTGCCCACCTGTTCACTTACATCATTCTCTTCTAAAGATGGCCCACAGGATGTGGAGGACATAATTACTTTAGAAGCGGTGGCTGCATTAATGTGGTCTACAGAAGATTTCTTTTAAATAGTACTTATTTTCATATTTATATTTGTTTTATTTTGTTTTCTTTTTTTGTTTTTCATATTTCTAAATTATTTTTCTTTATAAGAAAGTAGCAGCTTTTATTATAAAGCAGAAATTTTAATAAGGCTAACAATACAACAACTTTGAATTCTAAAAAATATATATTTTTAGTAAGTTTTAGACTACTGAAAGAGATCAAGTATTATTTTGGCAGGTTGCACTAAGTATAATACAGTCATTTAATAATTTGCTCTAACTGCAAATAGAAGCTTTAGCAACTGTAAGATAAACTAAATAAGTTTATCTTTGGTTAAAATATACAAATTGAAATTAATATTAATATTGTAGTTTTTCTCTAAATAAAAGTAAGCAAAATTGTCTAAAGAATAAATAAAAATTTAATCTAGATTATTTACTAGTTAATTGTTAATATATCTGAGAAAATATATAAATAAAGTATAATATGCAAGTTATATAATTTGATTAAAATACTATTATATAATACAATAAATAATAAATATATAGTATATAAAAATATTTATATTTAGTTAATTACTTTTTATTTAGCTAACAAAATTTTTACTCAGTTATATACTCTATTTACAAATAATTTAAATAACTTAAAAATAGATTTAATTTTTAAAAATAACTATAATTTCTAGTAAGATTGTAAAATTATTTAATTTAAAAAATGTAAATAAAAAAGAATTAATATTTCTTATACTTGTGGGTTAAAACTAGCTATCTTTATTAAAATTTAGAATTAGAGTACAGCTTTAAAATAAATTTAGATTTTTATTTTTTATTTTTTTTTTTAAAGTAAGGTTTTGCCTTTATCTTTATTAATAATTTGTATTAAGGATCTACTATATGTTCTTCTGGCTAGAGCTAATTTATAAATTTTTACAAAAATAAGACTTGGACTATTAGAAATTATCTAAACTAGAAATTCTGATTCATATATAACCTTAACCTACTAAAGTAGTTAAAATTTACCTAGATTTGATAATATAAAATATTATTAGTTGGAGTACTATAACAGTATTGTTAAATCACACCACTGATATGCAATACCACTATCCTTTATAACTCAAAGATTCATCTATAAAACTACTTTTGGGGCTCTAACAAAAAAGTTCTTGTAAAATTTTAGTATAAACAATACTTCTGCTCTATTCCAAATCTAAATCCTAAGCCTAATATAAAATTTTTATTTTTTATTTTGATAAAAATTATTTTGATCTATATACTACATATTTTCATATATGTGGTATTGAATACCACTAGTGTAATATATAATTTTTGCTAAATTTAATCTATATAAAAGTCTATAAAGATATTTTTCTAATTGCTTTGCTGAGAAGTGGATAAATATTCTTATTATATTGTTGGTCTGACAAGCTGCAAAAGCAGCTATAAGTATATGGTATTCTGTCTTGTACTGTATTTTAAGTAGTTGTTGTATAGATAGTTGTTATATTGCAGTTAGATCTGGAAGATATATTATTTTGTTGTTTCTTTGTATAGGATTAGTGCAATATAGTATTTATAACTGAATATATATGTTTTGTAAAAGTTAGTTGAATAGTTATTTTTAATGCGATTTGAGTAAAATTTGTATATTCTTTTATAGTCTATATAAGAGATATAAGAATAAACTCTTGTATAGTTGTATATAGATTAATATTGTTATACTGGTAATTGAATAAAAAGCTTAGATGATTTGTAAGCTTGGTTTGTAGTTCATATAATTGTGTATTAGTAATATCTAATTTGAAATGTTGAAAAATCATTGTATAGTATTGGTAATAAGTATATTTAGTTTAGATATATCTGGACAAATAAGCCAATGTTCTTGATTCTTTTTGAATTGCATGTTATACAGTTGTCTGTTAAAATTGTTGATGGATATAATGTATGTTAATATATTAAAGAAGAAAGTAACTTAAATATAAGCTTGTTTTTGAAAGTCTTTGCTAATATAGTTTAAAATTGGTATAAGTAGTTAATCTTTTGTAGTAATTGCTTAAGTATAGCCAGGTTGCATTCCAGTTAATTTGGAATGATTTTGATATAATATTATCTATTCAGTGTTGAGATAACCACATTGCTATAATGTGAGTATTGCATATATTTTTAATAAATATATACTGCTTAAATTGAATAGGATAAGATAAATTATATATATTGTTATTTATAAACTAAAGTGTAGTTGGATAGTTAGCATTTTTAGCTAGTCTGTCAGAAAAATTATAAAAAATATTATCACTATATGCTGTGACCTTTTCTAATTAGATATCAAGCTTATAAGCTTTAATAAGATTGAGTAGAGTATGCTATATTGGCCAGTAGTTATAGGAGTATCTTTTGTTTGATATGGGTGATAACTATATGAGTTTTTTGTATTTGGATATAATAGATTGTGAATTTGTATAAATAACAATAGAACTATTTTTTGGCAAGTGCTAATAGCAGAGAGTATTGCAACAAGTTCAGCTTTGTAAGATGATGATCAAAGTTTAATTTCTACTGAATAAGTATAAATAATAGTGTTAAATTAGATTTGAACCTATCCAATCTCCATAATATATTATTCTGTAGTAATATCTCTAACAAAACTATCTGTATAGAATGTTAGTTGAGAATAAGTTGAGATATTTTTTACAATTTGTATTAGAGTCTGTGAGAGTTGGTTATCTAAAGATTTTAGATATTAGATTGTTTTGGATGTTATTTATAGATTGTATTGATATATTTATTAGGTTATATAATGCTAAAAAGTAAAGTATATCAGAAAAATTTTTAAAGAGATAGGTAATAATTGTAATTAGATAAATCAATTTATATTGATGGCAAATAATTGATTATTTCGATTATAATTGGCAGAGAGATTATAAATCAATTTACAACTATATAGATTATAATTGATTAATTAATATATAACAATTATTATTGATTATAATTAATAGAATAAAAATTAATTAATATTAATAGTTTAAAAAATTTAAAATTTTTAACAAAACTTTGAAAATAAATATTTCAATAATTAGTAATCCAAATTGGCTTAAATTTTTATTACTATTAGATATTATATTTATATATAATATATTAAAGTTTTATTTAATTTGGCTTAGCTATTCTTAAGAAATTACTTGAATATGATAAACAGTTTTTTATAAAAATTATTTATTGTATACAAGTAATTTCTCAAGAACTGCTAAGCCAAATTAAATGAAACTTTAATATATTATAGATGAATATTATATCTAATAGTAACAAAAATTTGAGCCAATTTGGTTTACTAGTTATTGAGATATTTATTTTCAAAGTTTTGTTAAATATTTTGAAAATTTTAAACTATTGATATTAGGCTACACAAATTTAATATATTGGTTTTCATAACATAAAACTTTTAAACAGACTTGGCCGACCGGCTTTTTTTTTAAATTTCATATATAAAAATTTATAAAATTTTTTTAAAAAAATTTTAAAATACCCACCCGGTTATTAAAACATATAAAAAATTTTTTTTGCAAATTTTTAAATTTTGATCCAGCTGGGTTATGAAAACCAATTAATTAATTTTGCATGGCCTTAATTGATTTCTTATTCTTTTTTTAATTTTTTTAATATTAAGTTAACTACTTTAGGGTCTGGCACATTTTATTAAATTTTGGATTAAATGCTAGGACAATCACATGGGCTACCCCTGACTTTATTATATTAATAAGGATACATTCTAGCTATATCTGCACCTTTTGGGTACTTAATTTAAGTAGTCTGCCTATTACTAGGTCCTATACTAGATGCTGTATCTATAACCTACTATTATTTGAGTTACTTAATTAAACTCTTTGATTAACTTAGCACTGTCAAATATTCTCCTCAAAGAGAAACTGCTGCTAAGACCCCTTAGAACTACTTTATTTTTATGATAAATCTACCAAAGTGGTCTATATCTTCTACATGTATCACCTAGATTTTCGGTAACTTACATCTAGGCCACAGCCAAGTACTTAAAGCTTTTATATTCACTACTGTTACCTACTTTGTCCCTTGCAAAGTTCACCCAAACTCCAATATACACTTTACAGACTATTAACAGTACTTTAATACCAACTAATAGTACCTCAAACTTCTAATTTAGATGGCCCAAGAGGAACTAGTAAGTATTATCTTAAATCTTTTTTCTTCAGTTAATCTGGCAGCCTAGTTGGTGTAGTGCTTGCAAAACACTCAGTCCTATTTAGTTTATTGCTAGTGTCCGGTTCCCCATATAATAATTCTTTACATAGTATCATCAAAGATCTGTGCTATCTCTTTATTCAGAAATTCTCAAGCAGGCTTCTGTATCCTCCAATCCCTGGATTTATTTGGCTGCTTTACTCAGATTTTGTGTAACTCATATATCATACTAATATTTTGCAACCTCTCATTACAAGCTGATGCAACTAATGTCACAGATGTTTATCTGATCAATATGTCATACAGTTTTATTATAACACATTTCATAAATTCAGATTTTGTTACCAGTGTAATTCGAACTCACTTGGGAGTACAACAACTTACTAACTACACTAAGTTGCTACACCTTATTGATTTTTTATTTTATTGATTATAATCAATAATAATCATTATATATTGAGTAAATTATGTGGATTTGTATAGATATATAGCACTTAAAAATTTTTCTAATATAAATCAAGCATGTTAGTATAGAAGTTAAGTATAGTGACAGTTTCTTGATATTTTGTTCTTTCTAAATTTTTTTTTTAATCAGCTAGCTGAGATATTGATTGTATATTTGTTTTGAATCTGATTAAAATTTAGAGAACATCTTGTGCATAGCTTATACTTATAAATTGGTGCAAGATAAAGATTAGTATATAAATAGTTAAATGTAATATCTTAGTATATAATAGATATTTCTTCACTAGTTTGATTATATTTTCTAGCATTTCAAATAATAATATACTAGTTATTATTATAAGTAATTAGCTAAGATTTAGATTTTTTGTAGTGTCTAGTTTGAAATAATATTGTGTTAATATTTGGTAAAATATAGATGTAAATAAATTTTTCTAATAAATTAATTGGTAATTATGTGTCTTTAAGAACTGTAAACTATAAAGATTTGTATTCTTTTGGGATTTGTTATATTTGTAGAGATATGTAATTCTATTCTAGCAAAGCAGAGTTGTTAAATAATGTGAGTTGTTCTAAATAAATAATATTTTTTGTTTCTTAAATTGTAAATATAATTTGTATATATTAAGAAGTTTTTTATAGATGTGTAAGGGTATTGAAGTGTGTATAGTTGAAGATAGTTTGTGTGTATATTAATAGTTAATTGGAGTTAGTTAAGTAATTGTATAATTTTAAAAGTAGTTGTATTTTTGTTAGATCCATTAATTAATAGATGAGGGTGTAAAGGGTGTGGCATATTAGTGTAGTTGGTAAGTTGTTGCACCCCAAATAACAGGACAAGAGTTTGAATTCCACCTGTGATGAAATTCAAATTTGCAGAAATGCATTATGGTAAAACTGTATAATATATTGATTAGGTCAGCACCTGTAATCTTGGTTTCACCAACTCATATTGAGAGGTTGTAGAATATAGTATAATATATGAGTTACATGAAGCCCTGATAAAACAGCTAAATAAATCTAAGGAATTGGGAAATACAGAAGCCTGCTTGGAAAGTTCTGAGTAGAGAAGTAGCACAGATATTTGACAACACTATATATAGGATTATTATCTGAGAAATCAGACACCAAAGGCAAACTAAATAGAGCCAAGTGTTTGGCAAGCACTAAACCAACCAGGCTGCCAAATAACTGAAGCAAAAAAGATTCATTCAGAATATCAGAAGGCACCTATTGGTCCCTTCTAAGCTATCTGGCTTGGAAGTTTGGGATACTAATGGTTGGCATCGAAGAACTGTTAATAGTCCATAAAGTGGGTACTGTGGTTTGAATGAACTTTGCAAAAGCAAGGAGTAAGTAATAGTAGTGGAAGTAAAAAGCTGCAAGTACTTGGCCGTGGGCTAGATGTAAGTTACTGAAAATCTAAATAATATATGTATAGAATATAGACTGCTCTGGTAGGTTTACTATGAAGATAAAGGACCCCAAATATTGTAATATATGTCTGCTTTAAAGTTCTAAGGGCTTTTATGACAATTCTTCTTCAGAAAGAATATTTGACAGTGCTAAGTTAATTAGGTAGTAATACTTTTATTAATATAACAAAGTTAGAAGTACTCACATAGTAGTTACACTGGCATTCAAACTGTAAGTTAATAAATTATGCCAGACCTCTAAGTGGTCATCTTAACATTAAAAAAAAAAAAATAGATGAGAGTGTTAAAGAATATTGGTTGTAAACTAAATATTATTTTGCAGTTGTTAAAGTCATATATGAATACTTATATCTATAAAGTTTTGATCATTTAAATGAAGTAAAAAGTTAGAAAAGTAATCTACTATTAGATGTATTAATAGTTAGTTTGGCTTTATGTTTAGCTATAGTCAAGTATTGTACAAGAATTGAAATTTAGATTTTTATATAAAATAATTTTTTATATAGAATATTGCAACTTAAAGTAGTGGTTAAGTTGTCACCCTCCAAGCAGCAGTTCTAGAGTTCAATTTCTACTGGAGACATTTTTAGAAAAATAGGCTTATGTGCTGGTAACAATTATTTGACGATTGGTTGGGTATATCACCTGTAATCTTGATACTACCATCTTAAAATGGAAGCTCTTGGGCAATCCAAATTTAAAAAACCAGAATAATTGAAACCTATTTGGCAAGACCTGAGTAAGGAGATAGTGAAGATTTTTGATAATGCTGTGAAAAGCCAGAAACTGGAGACTGAAAAACCAGACAAAAACTCTGGAGAAAAAAGGGTTCACCAACCTGGCTACCAAAGTTGCACCTAAGGAAAAGATCCTAGCCTATGAAATTAAAAACCAAGAGAAGTAAAATTGAAAGGCTAGATACAATGACCCATTTGGGTTAACTAGTTTAGTAGTTTGGAAAAGATTGGTATAAGGACTAGTTTGATGTGGATATTGAGATCAGAACGAACTTTGTAAAGGCACTGAATATTAAAATTGTGCAGTTTAATGATTAGCTCTAGCTGCTAGTAGTGGTTTCAGTCGCTGCTAAAAGTATTTATAGCCTAATTTGAAAATGCATAGAATATAGAAAGATTAGGGGGTATGTACTACACTCTTCTTAGGGCAACCTAGTAGTATAAAAACCCTACAAGGTTATTTATAGAATTAGAACACAAGTAGTATAGCAGATGTCGATTTGGGTAGTCTTCAATAAAAAGCAGTACAAGGTTATGTGCTGGTGTAATTATAGTAGATGGTATAGAATAGGAGACATCAGAGGGTTTAAAAGGGTAATCTCCTAATTGGGTTACAGGTATGGCATATAATATAGAACCTTCGAGCAGACTACTTAAAAATAGATACCAAAAGTTGCATGTGTAACTATATATATTTTCATTAACTAAAAATGTACTATCTAAAATATCTAATAAAAATCTGCCTTCATATGATATTGTGATAGTTAAAAAAAAATTTATTTAATATAATATAAATTAGATATAAGAATATAAAGATTTTTAGACTATTTTCTAGTATAGTTTTTGAAATATAGCATATTAACACAGGTCAAAATAAAGTATATCAGAGTCATATTGGCATTTTTTAATCCTAATATGAGCCCAATATTAAACTGAAGTTTGGCAGAAATCAGATACCAATAGAGGACCAATCGGGGTAATATCAGCATAAATATATATCAGTTAAACCAATAGCTCTATAGAAATATTGATATAGATATCAGATATAACGTTGATAGCTATATCAACATTTCTATAGAGCTATCAGTTTAACCGATATATATTTATGCTAATATTACTCTGATTGGTCTTCTATTGGTATCCGATTTCTACCAAACTTCGGTTTAATATCAGGCTCATATCAGGATTAAAAAATGCCAATATGACTCCAATATACTTTATTTCGACCTGTATAATTATTCTTAACCACTGCATAATTTAAAAATATACAATAAAAAATATTATATAATATTAATCCTAACTTTTATTTAACTATATATATTACAAGAAAAGATGGGGTGCCACCAGTGCCCCTATTGTGTTACTTTGTATCAATGTTGGTCAGATTTATTAATATATATCAGATGATATTGATTAGATTATAAGTTTATAATTATGTTTACAATAACAATTTGGATTATATGGTATTAACACCTCGAATATGTAAGATGATTACGTTATTAATTAATAATAAAAAGAGTATTTACATATGAGTGTCGCCAAGAGAAACCCTGCATAAGTTATTAAATAAGATTTGCAGGTTTCTCTTGGTGGCACTTATGTTTATATCAGAATAATCCAGTCTGATGTTTTAGTTAAATTTTAATTATGATTTATTATTATTAGCTTTAAAATCATTAAAATTGAACTATTGAACAGCTTGTTGTAATGGGAAATGTTCAATAGTTGTCATGTGAGATAGTATTAACAAATGTTTAACTCAAGGTGAAACATAGATATTGAATAATCTAAATGAAGCTCATAGTTGTATAAATAAGTATTGTTAATTATAGATGATAGAGTAAAATTCTGGTTCTCAAACTAAATCTTTTTTGCTTTTTTCGAGTAGGCTTCACTATATCTAATATTTTTATTATATTTTGGTTGTAGAGTAGTGATGATTAAATCTGCCTATCAAATTGTGTCAAAGGCATTACTAATTGATAATATAGCAACATTATTATATGCAATCAAATTACCAAATTAGACAAAGCAGACAGATATTAAAAGAAATATTTGGGCTTTGTAATTTATTCTATAGCATATATTGCTACTGCCATATCTATGCCAAAATTTCGAAAGCCAAAATCCCTAACTTAATTGTCTCGTCGTGTGATGTTAGTTTCAATATTCAAACCCTGCTTATGATTAGTAAACTAAATTACTAATCATAAGTGGGATTTGTATATTGAAATCCTGACATGACCACTAAGTTTAAGTAGTGATACATTGCTATGGCGATAAATTACAAATTCTAAATATTTATATTGATTACAAAGAACACAAACTGTTAAAATCACGAACCCATTATTGAAATCACTCATACAGCAAACTTAATTCTGGTAAATTGAGTGTTGAATTGATTGTCAGTAATTTGAGTGTCAGTGAATTGATTGTTGGTGAATTGAGTGTCGGTAAATTGAGCTTGTTGGTAAATTGAGCTGTCAGTGAGTATCAGTGAATTGATTGTTGGTAAATTAAGTGTCGGTGAAATGATTGTGGTGAAATGCTATATTTACAAAATGAGTATCAGTAAAATGAGATGGACTCCCCCCAAAAAAAAGAGTCAAATATAAAGAACTTACGTTCTATTGTTAGCGGGTAGATGACCAACACACACACCCACAACAAAAGAGAAAATGATAGTTAGTCTCTAGATAAAGTAGAGCAGACACAGATAACGGCACTTAGTAGAAAGATGAGGTGGATAACAACTTGGCACAAGTCTAAGGCATCTACTAAGTTTTGTTAGATAAGTATTTTGATGCAATTAAAAATGAATGTTTAACTTGGGTTATTTAGAAAACTTTATTACCGATTTTTATTGAATGTAGAATGAATTAGATACACTAGAACAGTTTTATCTTATGACAAGAGGAATTTTGCCTCTTATTTATAACAAATTCATAGGGCAAGGAAAAGATCAAAATTGAACATCTCCTCCCATTGATTGTTATTAAGTCGTTATTGACTCAAGCCATTTGACCCTTTTCTGGTCTCATTTCAAGCTCTTACTCATAGTCATTCTCATTGAGATTCGATAGTATAGACGAAAGAAGGCAATTAGAAGGCAAGTCGAATGAAGGCTTCTATGCCATCATTGTTCTTTACCTGTCAAGTTCATTGATTCATTCATTGACTCTTCAAGCAACCTATATGCTTCTTACTTTCATGGCCACACACCTTACCCGACAAGGTAATATTACCTTGACAGCTGTCAACCGAATTGGGTAAGTGTCTCTTGCTTCAATGGGATCATTGATGGTGCTTTGCTTTCATATGATTATTATTTTGATGCTTCATTATGTAGGACTTGGCTTGAGCAGGTTTCTTGCATATGATCATTGTAGTGGAATTTCGGGTCTCTGTTCACTGCAATACAATGGTGTTGACATAACGATTTCATGCTTCCAATGTGCAGAATTCTGCAGAATTCTTAGATTCTTTTTGCACATGGTTTTGCCAATAACAATTCTCCCCACCTTAATTTTTTACGTCCTGTGAAAAATCTAATGCATCAGTCTTTGTAATCACCTGTTTGTATGTCTTCTTCAGCGCAGTAATACAAATAATGTTTTTTTTTTTTTTTTTTTTTTTTTTTTTAACTGAAGTCTATATACTAAAAAAAACAAAAAGACTAAAACTAAAAACTAAATACACAAAAACTCAAACAAACAAAAAAAAGTTATAAAAACATGTCTACGTCCAAAATGAAGGGTCAGACCCTTGTCATATGCCCCTTAACCCCATGTACAACTGTCGTGCATGACCACATACAATCCAAAGTTTTTTTTTTTTTTTTTAATTCTCCAACCGCTTATGATATTTTTTAAGCAACTGCAGGATAAAGGGTGCTTTTATTACCTTGTCATCCATTGTACGTAGTTTATATGCATCATTTATCAACTTGTCGTGAACGTAAAATGGTCTGCTGTACTTGGGGGTAAATTTGTCACTATAGGAGTACTTTTTAGCAGCATTTTCCAACAAGACTTTCTCACCAATTCTAAATCCGGCACTCATTTGTTGGTGCTTATCGTGATGATTTTTGACCTGGGCTTGTTGCTGAGTAACTTGGTTCTGGGCTTTTTCTCATATTGAGGGCATGGTTTGTACCAAATCAAATAACCGTTGAAGGATGGTTCCTTCTAGCATTTCCTCACCTTGGCTTGGGTGTATCAGTAGTTTTGCTTTTCGGCTATAGACAAGCAGGAAAGGGGACATTCAGGTCGACGAATTTCAAGCAGTATGATACACGAACAACACCAAAGAGATCAACAGATCCCAATCAACAACATTTTTCACCAGCTTGGCAATGGCTTCGCACAAGGTCTTATTGAACCGTTCAACCAAGCCGTTTGTCTGGAAGTGATACAGAGTGGAAAAACTCTGCCTAATTCCCAATTTACTTAGTAAGTACTTTATGATTTCATTTCTGAAGTGCATTCCACGGTCTGACAAGATTCGGTCGGGCATCCATAGAGGCAAACTATGTCATCATATATGAATTCCGCAACAGTTTGTGAATCACTTTTTGCACAGCATGTGCTTCGGGCCAATGAGTCATGAAATCAGTGACAACGATAATATTACAGTTCATTCTAGGTGTACGAGGCAACGGTCTGACAAAATTGATCCCAATCTTGTAGAAGGGCGCAATTACAGGCAATGGGTGCAATGGGCCTTATTCACGTATTTGAATTTGTTGTTGGCATGGGTCCAGGTCTGAACATATCGTTGAATATCAGCATACATCTGGAGCCAAAAGTATACACTACAGATCTTTTTGAACATAACATCTCAATTGAAGTGCCCACTCAAGGGGTGCGTATACGTTAGGAAAAGAACCAGGTCGACTTCATGTGCTGTAAAACTCGAAGCAACTTTCCCTTATTCCTTCGATCTTTTCAGTACAAGAACCCTTCTTTTACTTCAAAGTAGACGCTTTTCTTCCTTATTCATGCTTGTTGAATAGGATTGGTAGTGATCAGTAAGTACTGCTTTTCTATGTATTGTACCAGATGTTTGTAGTGGGTAGGATCCATGATACTCTGATACTTATATATATATAGGTATATATTATATATATGTATATATATATACTTTTTTTTTTTTTTTTTTTTTTTTTTTTTTTTTTTTTTTTTTTTT
>CAJVPZ010002467.1:0-12365 GCA_910592135.1 Racocetra fulgida | reverse complement strand
CTCAAAATCCTCCGGTGAACTTTTTTTCTTCTTTACCGTTTACCTCAAACTTCTAACAGTCTAGGTGTAAAAAAAGAACCAAAAACGACCCCACCAGAAAAAAAAGCCTGACTAATTGTAATAACAAAAATGACTAACAAAGATGCACCAATCAGAAATGTTTATCGATGTCGATCAGTTCACATGATGCAGTGACCAATCAAATCACGTAAATTATCATCATTCAACAAATTTTTTTTGAAGTTTGAGTGAAGATATCTTGATGACCAACAAATCAGAATTTTAGAATTCAAATAAAAAAAGGTTTATCAAATTTGACTTGTTGGTTGTTAAAATATTGTTGCTCAAATTTTGAGAAGCTTTTGGTATAGCTTTATTTTGATAAACACTGAGTATTCTTAACACTTTAAGTGAAGGTATCTCATCAACCACCAAGTTAAATTCGATAAACTTTATTTTATTTAAATTATAAAATTTGTAGATTTCAAATAAAAAAAAATTTATTGAATTTGACTTGATAGTTGTTAAGATATCTTTGTTCAAATTATAGATGTTTTGAGTTTTCTTAAAATTTTAAGCAAAGTTATTTCAACAATTATTAAATTAAATTTGATGATCTTTTTTTTGTTTGAATTTTACAGATTCATAGAATTTAAATAAAAAAAATTATACAAATCTATATACAAACCTATCAAATGATATTAGCTTTGTATATACTTGAATTACAAACCTCATACAATAGAAACAACTTGCCTCTTCCAAAAGAATTCACTGATACCTTGATAAATCAGATTCTTCTAAACCATCTTAGAGCTTTATACCTTAAAGAAAAACTAAACAACTACAATATTTTTAGTGTAGAACAATTCTTAAACGCAACTAGTACTGAATTTTTAGAGTAGAATAATTTTTATCACAATATCAAGAAGATATCCAGAGGTCAACATCTATGTTGATTCTATATAATTTAAGATCTAATAGCAATCTCTACAAATTCTTCATCAGTACCTCTACAGCTAAACCTTTACATTCTAACTAATTAGATTTACAACAAAAAGGGCTAGATAATTACAAACAAGCTAGTTATTGGAAGAAAATATTTTTTCTCGCGTTAAAAATAAAAATTGTCTCTCAATTAATTCTTGTCCACTTAGATGTCCTAAATCTAGGGTTGATTTTTGTGGGGTCCGTTGCTTGATACTTGTCCTGGTCCACCAAAATTTAAGCAATAACACCGGCCAACTATATTATAGCAAAATTATCATTTGGGCAGCTTTACTTAGTGCATAGGTTGCCACTTTATTAGTAAAATTTTGTGTGATTTTAGAAAAAATTTATTAATTCCGGCCTATTCCGACCCAAATTCGGACCGATTTGCTGAATTTTGATGGACCCTCTAATCTACTCGTCGATCAAACACCCCAAGGCGTTCCTGTTGTAGAGTACGGACGCAGTATTTAGTTCATATGAATGTCAGAGGAGTTCCATTAACCTACCTTTCTTAAATTAGCTGAATTGTTTATGTTGGCGGTTAATTGTGTAGCCTAATTGCATGATCCGAAGAGTTAATTTGGAATTAAGTTTTTCATTTAACGCTAGCATTAGCCTTATAAATCAAGGTTACGGAGTCGGGCTGGGTCTTGGTACTGTTTCCGTGAAACTTTAACTTTTACAAAAATAAACAAACAAATTTGCTCATAAATGAAATGTACGATAGGCGTACTTTCCAAAATTATTTATTAATAATTTGATAATCAATTATATAGTCTATAATTTTACACTAAAAAAATTAAGATCTTATTTATATATTTTGACATCAAAATGAAAACTTGATTTAGGTGGTCCGTTTTATTTTAATATCGATATATTCAGGTATCCGTAATATATTGACGGACATCCGATAGCATTTCTGGAACATTATTTTAGATATTAAAAAAATTTGTTCGGACATGTTAAAGTTGCAAAAACAAAGATTAATTTGCTAAAATTGCATTTTGTTAATTGGTTGTTACGATATATAAATAATAAAAGTTTTGCATTCCTAAGAAAAGCATCGGTTTATATACGCCCATACAAATTCCTAGTCTTTATGGAGAATCTGAACGTATATATTCCGGAAGGGAATAATCCCCATCCTCCTATGCAGTATAATTATACACAGAGTACTCAAGAACAAAGTTATAATGATTATGACGATAGTTCCACTTCTATTTATGTAGAACATGAGCATGAGCAACCTAGACGATATGTTAATATAGATAATTTAGTGTTAGAATTGCCTATACCTGCAGATTTACTTGGAAACATCCCTAGAAATGATTTAAAAGAATTTACACATTTGAGATATACTGCATGTACAAGTGAACCTGACAATTTTGAGGAAAAAGGATTTACCCTTCGCCAAATAGAAACAAATCCTCCGAGGCAAACAGAATTATTTATTATGATACCTATGCGTAATGTAAGGAAATTAATCATATTATTTTTAATTCCGGAGATATTATAAATATACATATATATGTATCTGGCAATAGGAAGATAAAATTCTGTTATCCCGCACTTTTCATGGAGTCGTGAAAAATATAGCTCATCTTTGTGCTCGTAAAAGGTCTAAATTTTGGGTATACACGCGATTCATTATTGTTACAGTTATATAAAATTGTCTATAAATTTTAATATATTCTATTCGAAAATCTTTAAGGATAAAGATGGATGGAAGAGAATTGTTGTATGCGTAGTTGCAGATGGTCGTGAAAATATTGAGAAAAGTTCTTTAGCTTACTTAGCAGCTCTTGGTGTCTATCAAGATGTTGCAGTAGGAAAAGTAAAGAATGAAACCGTAAATGCACATATATTTGAGTATACAACACAGATTTCAATCGATCATTCTATGAATATTAAAACAGGAAAAGATTCGGAAGTTGTTCCAATCCAGACACTCTTTTGTCTTAAAGAGAAAGAAGCTAAAAAAATCAACTCTTATCGATGGTTTTTTAATGCCTTTTGTCCAGCTCTTAGACCTAATATATGTGTTCTTATTGATGTTGGTACTAAACCAGGTTAGAGAATATTCATTTCTTTTTATCTAATAGATCACTAGATTTATGAATTTAAGTAATTTCATTATTTTTTTTTAAAGGTCTTAGATCCATTTATAATCTATGGAAAGCATTTCATGTAGATCCAAATGTTGCAGGTGCTTGTGGCGAAATAGTTGTCGAAAAAGGTAAAGGTTGTATTAAATTATTGAATCCAATCGTGGCCGCCCAAAATTTTGAATATAAAATGACCAACATTCTGGATAAGCCATTTGAATCTGTGTTTGGATACATTACTACTTTACCTGAGGCCTTTTCTGCATATCGGTATATTGCTCTACAGAATACTATCAATGATAAGGGGGAGATCGAAGGTCCTCTGGCATCTTATTTTAAAGATGAAATTAGTGATGTGAAGAAAGAGAGAAACATTTTCTCTGCTAATATGTATCTTGCTAGAGATCGTATTCTTTGTTTGGAATTGGTTACTAAACGTGGATGTTCTTGGTTATTACATTACGTTAAATCATCCAAGGCTGAAACCAATGTACCTAAAGATTTTTCTGGGCTAATTAACCAGCGAATACGTTGGTTAAACGGATCATTTTTTGCTAGTTTTTATGCCATCGTACATTTTTATTATATTTGGAGAAGTAGTCACTCTTTTGGTCGTAAGCTACTTTTGCTTATAGCAGTGTTATTTCAGGCATATAAATTTGTTTTCTCATGGTTTTCCTTGGTGAATATGAATTATTTACTATTTGGGGGGTGCCAGTAGAAACCAAGCAATTTGTTTCTAAGTAAATTTTTTTTTCAACTTTGAACTAAAATATCTCAACAATTATTAAACCAAACTTGATAAAAATCTTTTTATTTTAATTCTATATAGTTATAGAATTAAAATAAAAAAAATTTTATCAAGTTTGGTTTAATAGTTGTTGATATATTTTAATTTAAAATTTTAAAAAAACACACTAAAAACAAATTGCTTGGTTTCTACTGGCACCCCCCATTTATCTATTTATGATAATATTAATAATTTGATATCCATATCCCCTTATTAACTTTTTCTAGGGAAATTTTTATTTGATATTCTATATTTTGGGTAATGCTTTTTCAAATCCTCGAAAAATAGTAATTCCTGCTCCCTGGAGTCAATATGTTGGAACCAAAATATTCTTGGCTTTACAATATGCATTTCCTGGACTAATAATTGTGCAATTCATATTGGCCTTAATGTATAGATTTCAAAGGTAGATGGCTTTTTATTTTTATTTATTTTATTTTTTTTTATCATTTTATGTCTTGTTTAAAAAAAATCTACATTTTTGAATCAATAACTACCTAATAGTTCTAGATCTATCCGCATCTTAGCGATATTATTTGGCTTGATTATGATCTATATTTTACTTTCTGCTTTTTGGATCTCAATTAATGAGGTTGTGAATTTACTTAGAATAAATTCAGAGAACTATAGTATATCTTTTCTTAATGATCATACTTTTAGAGACATTACCTTTTCTTTAGTCTTAACATATGTTTTATACTTGATTACGAGTTTTATAATGTTTGATCCATGGCATATGTTTACTTGTCTTTTTCAATATATACTATTAATACCACTTTATGTTATTATCTTGAATATTTATTCTTTTTGTAATCTTCATCATGCCAGGTAATGTAAATTGAAGTTTTTTTTAACCCATTATAATACTAATCCGTTTACTCTAATTTATAGTTGGAGAAAGCGAGATGATGCTGAGGATGAAGAAAAGAAATTAGAGAAAACTGTTAATCATGGATCTCCTCATGACGTAAACTCTGTATATAGAGATGCCATTAGAGCAATAAGGCGGCAATCTTTTAGAGAAAGATCCATAACACAAGATAAATACGAAAATCCTCGAAGAGATTTTCAATCGATAATGATTATGCTTTTCTGGTTGCTTAGCAATGCTGCATTGGTAGCTGTTATCATAATTTTTGGTAGCGAATCAGCAAAGGATATTTATATAGCAGTTATCCTTTGGTCTATTGCTGGGTTTGCTGCTTTTAAAGTTTTTGGTACTTTAAAATATTTAATGCTTAGATTATTTAAAGATTCAATTGTACACAATTGTAAACAACGGTTGTAAATTTTCTTGCTATAAACTTGTATACATAATAATGTATCACAATATAAGTATATATGTTGTGACAACTACCCAACAAAATTACTATGTAATTTTTACTATCACGAAAATAAGCGAATTTTGATTTGGTGTAACGTTACGCGATCAGAAAATTCAATCTGCTTGAAAAGAATTTTGTCGGATCACGTGACGGTTTGCGAGACCAGATTAACACTTGCGTCAGTTTCTATCTATGGCGAATTTGATTTTTTAAAACATTGTTGATTATGACGCTGATGGATGAAGCTAAAATTACTGTATATTATATAATTGGGTAATTTCAACTTCAGTGTCGTCATGAATTTTTTATTCATATGCCATCGGTTTGTGTTACAAAGATCAAAAAGTCAGAAGATCTATAATCATGATCATAACTATATCATTATGATCAATATCGGTGACGATAGTTTAAAACATGTAAAATCACTTTAAAAGCAATATAAATCTGATTTAAAACATTTTGTTTTAAATCATTTGCCATCCCTACTGGGGATGGTGGTGGGGGTAGTTAATACAAGGAATTTGTTTTATTAATACCCGAAAGGTGGTTTCATAATCGATTTTTTAAAGAAAGCAATAATTTTGCGTTACATCTGATCGTGTAATCTGATTGGCTTTCTTATGTGATTTTATCAAATCGTACCATACTGATCTGCTTAATTGTCACTCCCCCTAGAATTTAGGGTTAGCTCTGCCCGAAATTATGCTTAATGCCGGCCGGTTTTTATTGGGTGTGACAATTAAGCAAAACAGTATGGTACGATTTGATAAAATTACATCCGATCTGCTCACCCATACCATACTGATCTGCTATAATCCCCCCTAAACCCTAACTTAACTACAAAAAAAAAAGCTAAAAAAAACATCCCCCAAAAATTTTAAATTTTCATATTGAAATAAGTCAATGTTTCAGCATCATCCCCGACAAATTATAATAGGACGTAAATTCGCTACGTAGATCACGTTATGGTGAAATCCGCGTTTAGCTATGTTTTTATTATGCTAAAGCGAATTTCACCCTCATGTAATCTACGTAGCAGATTTTACTAATTCACAACGCGGATTTCACCCTGTCGTATTATAATTATTATAAGATATCTTGAAAAAAATAATTAATTAATTAAATCTAATAAATTTAAGTAAAATTCTTCATGAAAATTACGTATTTTTAGAAAAATAAAAATAAAAAATGATGGAAGCTGTTTGAGTAAAAAAGAACTTTATTTCAAAATTCAAATGGTTAGAAAAACCATTATATTATAAACTCATACAAAATAATTAATAGACAAACCAATATTATCCTATAATGAACTATTTAAAATCTCAAAAAGGTCGATTATAAAAAGCTTCTCTAGTCGGCGTAACTTCAGGCGTAGGGTATTTCTTGATGTTGCCTATAATATAATATATATCAGTAAGGTTATTAGTTTGATATTAAAAAATTTACGTAAATCAATTTCGCAGGAAATTTAAAGAAGAAAGCATAGTTATGAACAAGATTGACTATATAAAATTAACATGTATTACCTTGTAATCCAACATTTTCAGTACCAATAAGATCATGAATTACATGATCTATACTCTTGAAATATTTAACAGTTTTAACGTGCAACTCAAGAGTAGCGTCCTCATCACAAACAATAAGGCCTTTAGGGTGTAACTGAATCGCTGAGACAGTCCACTATATGTAAAAAAGTAATTTAATTTTAACATTTAAAAATTAGAGCATAAAAGAGGTGTTTATCTACGTACCATATGATTAATACCTACACCAAGATAGCAATTAAAATTATAAACTTTCAAAGAATTGATCGAGTTACAAATTTAAATTGTTTACCTTCTTCAACACATTTCGCTAAAGCTAGAGCTTTGTGAGCTCCTGTGATGATGATAGCAACTTCACGAGAATCCATTACGGTACTGATCACGTGACGACTTTAGCACGTGAAACAATCATTCTTATTAAATTTGAAATAAAACTCACCCCACACCAACAGTTAAAGCCATTCTTGGAACTTTACTAATATCACCATCAAAAAATCGAGAATTTGCCAGAATAGTTTCATAGGCTAAGGTTTTAACACGAGTTCTTGAGGTCAACGAAGATCCGGGTTCATTAAAGGCAATATGGCCATCGGGACCGATTCCTGCATTACGCGAACATTTTGTGTCAGCTACATTAACATCAAATTTCCAAAACAAATAATATGAGACTTACCTCCTAAAAATAGTTCAACACCACCGAAAGACTTAATTTTTTCTTCATATTGCCTGCATTCCTCTTCAAGATCATCAGCATTACCATCGAGAATATGGACATTTTGAGGAAGAATGTCAATATGTTTAAAGAGATGATGCCACATGAAAGAATGATAACTTTCAGGATGATCTCTGATATAATTAAAAGGTGCATAGAGTTATAAAGTTATTATTATTATTATTATTATAAAGATTTACGATAATTAATTTGTACAAAAACTACCTCGGTAAGCCAACATATTCATCCATGTTAAACGTAACAACATTCTTGAAACTTAGTTGTCCATTTTGATGATACTTGACCAAATTTTTGTAAACACCGACGGGAGAAGAACCAGTAGGTAGTCCAAGAACGAAGGGACGGTCAGAGGTTGGATTAAATTCTATGATACGATTCCTGATATATGATGCTTTTTATAAAGGTATTGATATTTAATGAAAAAATAAATTATAAAATTTTAATTTTTTTTTGCATCAATCAAAAATCTTAGAATAACGATGATTTTGAATATCTTACCCATATACTCAGAAACTTGATCATAATCTTGACGAATAATAAGACGCATTTTATTTATTACTATTCTTTTTTTTTTTCTTTTTTCTTTTTTTTTTTGTAAAGGATAAGTTTTTAATACAATTCTCTAATTATTAACAAGTGCTTTTATAAACAAAAATTAATAAAAAAAAAACTTTAGTTAAAACCGATTTATGGCAATTGATGAATGTGATGATTACTAAATTTAAACAGATAAACATGTAATCACCATAATGTCATGATCTCGTGAACGTTCTTAGTACACATGTTTTAAGGATTGGGCGTTGGTCATTTCTCTTAAATTACCGGTTTAAACTAATTGTAGTGTTCTGCGCCTTTTAACTTAATGATTCTTGTTAAAAATTGATTTCAATTGATCCGTATCGGTATGAAAGATAAATTTAATACTGAGTATGGTGATAGAAATTCATAGTATTCAATCTTGATAGTTATTGAAATATTTTTCACTCATAACGAATTAAAAAGAGAAACAATTATTATAACTTTTACGGAAGAACTTTTTTTAAAAAGAACTAATCGTTAACTTTATAAAGCTGTATAAGTTACCAATTATTTTAAAAAAAATTTCCTGCAAGAGTTCTTAATCAGCAGTTTATATAAATTTTATTGATCAAGAGAAAAATTGAAATATTTCACATCCATTCGATATAAAAACTATAAAAAAGCATCTGCATTGCAAATTTTTATTGTCAAAAAATGAATCATGACTCCTTCTTCAATTCCTGATCGATACTTAATAGATTAGGCCATACAAAGTTAATTGTTTGGTTCTCATAACATAAAATGTAAAAAATGACCCGGCAACCCGGCTTTTAATTTTATTTTCAAAAAATTTTATATATAAAAAACATGTAAAATTTTTTTACAGGTTTCTGAAAAAACCAACCCGGATAGTAAAATATAGTCAAAATTTTTCTTCAAGGGTCTACAAATTTTGACCCGGCCGGGTTATGAGAACCAATTTATTAAGTTTGTATGGCCTTACCTATTATTCCTCCGTCAATTCAATCGTTATGTCAAGTGACTATACCTGCCGTTTTTATACCGTTCATAATTATATCAATCTGTCTTTCATTGTGTGACATTGTAACTGGAATTTATGGTAAAAGAAACAATCCACCTAAGGTTATTCTTATAACTGGGGCAAGGTAATAAATATATAACCTGTTTAATTGAATAATATTACGTAATATGCGAGATAATTTTGTAATTGTCACGATTAGATTAATCATTAAATTCGGATTTAATTGTTAAATCCGGATTTATTGTTAAATCCGGATTTATTGTTAAATCCGGATATAATTATATGATACGGATTTAACAATGATATCTGTATTATCGCGAGTGGACAGAGGTAATATGGCTGCGTATTTAAATCCGGATCTTACAATTAAATCTGGATTTAACAATAAATCCGGATCTAATAATTAAATCCGGATTTAATGATTAAATCCGGATTCAAATATTAACTCTAGTCACGATACGTGATGTCGGTAAAATATTAATAGTATTGATATTGTTCAATTCAGTTCTGGAATTGGTGCCGCTATCGCGCTAGAGTATGCAAAGCCTGGTGTAACTTTAGGGCTTCTAGGACGTAATGAAGGTTCGTAACAAATAAATAACGATATTTAAAATAGTTTGGATTTTTAAAATCTATACTATTTGAATCTTAGAACGGTTAAATCAAATATTTCAACGATGCAAAGACAAGGGTGCAGAATGTGTGATGTTAAAAGTAGATATTTCAAACACGATGGCTTTAATTAAAATGTTGGAATATTTCGACAATGAGCATCCAATAGATCTTTTATTCGCTAATGCTGGTAAGATTCTAATTGCTTTCCAACTTTAATATCCAATATTAATATGCAGACTATAAATTTATTTTTTCATAGCTCAAGTTGGAGTTACTCGAGATGATAGTGATGCTGTAGAATGGGAAGATGCATGGAAACGATTAATTGAAGTTAATTATATGGGCAATATCTGTACTGTAATGACAGTTTACAAAAAGATGAAAGAGCGAAATTTCGGACAAATTGCAAGTGAGTTATCACGTACATACATACATATGTATCTGATGAATTCACCACTTTGAAAATACATAATTAAATGGTTTTTCTTTACTCTGTCATTTTAATACAACTAGTCATGTCTTCAGCTGTTGGTTTCTTCGGACCGCCAAATATGTGTTGGTATAATTCTACAAAATGCACACTTAATTCATTCGCACGAGATTTAAGATTTATCGCTGAACCATATAATATTCGTGTCTCCCTTGTTACACCTGGTTTAATTGCTTCAAACATGACTACGAACCCTGATCAACCAGTAGCTTTCACAAAATCCAGTCTTGCAAATCCTAATGAGCTAGCGAAAGTTATCAAGAAGCAATTAGAATCTAATGTTTTTTGTATTGCTTGGCCGTTTTTTCAAGTGCTGTTAGCTTGGGTAGGATCAACCTATCCACCTAGGGTTTTGTTAATGGTTTCGTGGGCATTCGGAAATTTATTTCAAACACGTGCAAATGATCTGGCATTGACTTGATTTATTGGTTGAATTATCAATTTTGAACTATAACGTATTTTAAAACGCACAATTTAAAGAGTGCTAATAATTAATTTAGCCAAATATTTTTCGCATTTGGTTAAATTAATTTTAAATTCCTTTAAGTTATGCATCTCAAAATAACGCCCTGGGCGTTGTTCGAGTTGATATAATATGTCAGAGATACGTAATCTTAAGTAGTGATAACAATGGCCAACATTGGTAATATGATAATCCAAACTCACCATCTCCAGAACTCAATAAATATATATACGTATGAGAAAAAAACATTTATTTACGTGACACATCAAATAATTTTTAATCACCGCAGAAATTGAAATCAACATATAAAAGTGTTTGATTCGTGTTATTTTTAAGTATAAAATATTATTTTATATCTGAACAAAACTTTATGAATATTCCTGCACCAAATGTTAACTATCTTTATTCAACATTCATCAGATTCTATTAAGTATCAGTAAATTCACAATCTATAAATCTTACAAGTGATGACAGATCATTCCCAAGAATCATATCCATGCAGTTATTTGGTCAAATGGGTTGTACAATTACCGAAATCACTACTTCTATTGTTATTAAAAATTGTTACCAACATCGAAGTGGATGCTAATGTGAATAGCACAATTTCATCGAAAGTTATTACAGATTTGCCTCCCAAACAATCCACTGCCCGATCTTCATGCCCCGTTAGAGTTGATATGAAATTCGGTCCGGACTAAACTTAATAATAGTACAATTGTCTAGAAAAATTTAGTAAACTTTACTAATCCGCACAAAATATGCCATGCATCGTAGTCTTTGCTGATTCAATAGGTCTGAACAGAATCAAAAAAAAAATGAAAATGAGATGACCGAAAGGTATTTCAATTGCAAAAAAGTAATGCTTCAGTACAAATAAATTCGTTTTGGTATTATCAAATCATCTAGAGCCTAGAATGTAACGATGGATACTATATATTAAATTTGACGTTAACTCTTATAAAATGGTCTTATTTTCTCATATCTCTTGTATGTTGTTTAAGGACATGAAAAGAAACCAATTTGACTTTTATTTAGAAGTTAAATTATGAATACGAATTTTTAAATAAAATCTAATACAGGCTATCTTTCATATTAATATACTAGTTTCAAGGGTCTGAATTTATGAATGATCATTTTTGATACACTGTATTATAATGTGATAAAATGAATTAAATGATATTTCTCAATTTTATATTGACTTTTATATTATAAATTTTATATTATCCTTTAAACCGTTGCATCATTTTTAAACATTCCAGAATAAAATGCACATTTTGTAATACACATTAAAAGTTAGTACCTACATTTTATACTAAATATAAAGGAAAAGTAAGTTTAATAGGAATTGCATTGTTAGTACCTCATCTTAATTCAAAAAACACTTTAGCAACAGAAAAATAAAAGTACAAGCTGGCTTAGAACAAAATTACTTATCTAAGCACAAGCAAGGTTCAGGGGATATATGATGTCTCGGTTGAAACGCTGCTTTTGAAAAAGTGGCAATTATTAAAACACCCAGAGGAAAATAACTTTATTTGATTATAGACATATAAAAAGCCTTTGGAAATGACAGACAGCTGTCAAAATCTATGCAAAAGTCCAAAGTCTGTTATGTAAGAGTCAATTTAGAGCACTAGCAGAACACTGATTATCAATACGTAATGTTGCAATTCATTAGAACCCTAGCCAAGCGGAAAACGAAGTGTCGGGTCATGTGACTTCCGAAGCATTCGATCTGATATTTAAAAA
>CAJVPZ010002466.1:0-12369 GCA_910592135.1 Racocetra fulgida | reverse complement strand
TTAAGCAGTAGATTACCTCACCCAGTGATTCCGGCCATTCAACGTACCGAATTGGTTGTTGTTAAGAAAGAAGAAACTTTATTTAATAATTACGAAACAGCAGAGCCAGTAATTAAAATTACTGCATAGATGGAGATATTGTATTCAAATGATATATGTGTAATCTAATAAAAATTTATTTCAAATTCTACGCACATACAGTCATACCTGGGTTATATCCCTCTTTTTCTGGAGCATATAACTAAGTTAGGGATATAATTCAATATAGTGATGGTACCCGGTGTTACGCTTGAAAATGGAAAATGTTATTATTAGTTTTATTCTAGTTATTTTTTTTTGTATAAGCATCGTTATTCTTATTTTATTTTATTTGGTTAGTACATATTACATTATTATTCTATTTTAGGTATAGGGATGGGATCTATGAGGCACAGTTAGGTGTAAATAACCCCTAACGAGAGTTAATAACCCTCGGTAAGGGTTAAAAACCCTAGGTGAGGGAAGTTAACACTCAGAAAACGTTAAATGTCCACTGTAAGGGCAGAATAACCCCGTTATGAGTTAGAAAGTATATAAAGGAAAGGTATTTGATAAATAAAAGTTAATTAACGTTTTGTGCTTATTTGTTTATAAGTAAATTTGTTAAGCGCACTGTCCCCCTAACAAATGCATTAAACTGAAACGTTAATAAAGAAACTTCATTTGTACCAGAATAACGTTAGACCATTATATTTTAAATACTTATCTGAGACCTACTCGTAATTATCAATCCAAACGCTATAATCACGTGCTCAAGTTTGTTCGCGATCGAAGCTAAATTGGTTCAAGATTAGTAAAGCTCTCCCCCAGATCGTAACACCGGGTTGGTATCATCCGGGTTATCCGCAGATAATCGGATATCCGGGTTATGAACTCAGCTACCCGGATAAGCATACCCGGATAATACCCGGATAAGCATACCCGGATAAGCATACCTGGATAATACACAGGTAAACATACCCGAATTGAATTTCCGGGTTGAGTTATCAAAACTAAATTAAATAAGAGCCCAACTTATAGCTATATGGAAGATATGCAAACACCTAACTAATTGTTTGGCAATTTTTCGAATTGATAAGTCTAAATTTTTTATCAGCGATGTATTCAACCAGAGATATGTATGTACATAAGTACTGTGCATACTAAAGTTTCGTAACATTTCTGGATCTTAAATTACATATATCAAACTGAATGAATCTATTATACCGAATTATGAACTTAGCCGAATCAGCCGAAAGTCATTCGGCTAATTTTATTCGCTTTGCTAAAAATTTCTAGCGATGTATGTAGTCTCCCTATTTAAAAAAAAAGAAAAAATTATTACAAACTCAGCAATTCCTCTAAATTGAACGTTTTGAAGTATATAAATCCAAATTCAATGTACAAAATTAAAATCATAAACTTTGAAATGTTATTATAAGGTATAGTTCGAATCCATAGCATCGAAATGAGATCCGAATTGAAATCATGTCCCATTGAAAGAGAGAGTGTTGGGTACGAGAAGACAACATGAAAGACATGTCAAAGTAGCAGGAATTAAATAATGCAACTTGAAATGATATAGAATTTGATCTTTCTATAATGAATAAAACAATAGTAAGCTATAAGGTAAGCTATAAGTTGAACGGTTATAAATGTTTCAATTGCTTCCTTACCCATAATAATATTTTGATAAACCGATTTATTTGAAATAAAATGATTTGTACACTAATATAAGGCATTCTTAATCATCCCTCCTCAAAATAAGAAGGTACAACCCATCTCTCTTTACATTGATATCATACATATCATTTTATCGATAATTCTTAATATAAATCGAAATAGATTTCATGAGACGAGAATTTCCTGAACATTAAATCTATTCCTAACTGAAAAAATAGGATGATAGCAGAACAGTATGGTATGGTAACCAGAATTGTATGGTATAGAGTATATTTATTTTACAAACAGTACTATACTAATCTGCAAGCCAGGCTGTCAAGCTTTTTAGACTCTCTTCACTATGGTCTTGTCTGCTTGTCAGCTACATATCCTAATAATGTATGACGTCGAATAAATAGGCACTATACACAACGTACCATATGAGTGTGTGTCGTCAAAAAAAAACCAGTCTTTGGGTTTTCAAACTTATTATTTGTTATTTGCCGGATTTAACTCGATGACTACATACGTATGATGCATAATTAAATAATTTCACATCATGTGTCTCTAATCAGGCTAAGTCTGACAAATAATCAATAATAAATTTGTAAGCCCAAAACCTGGTTTCCTTTAACGTCACCCATATTGCTCTTGTCGTCCATACCATATTATCTTTGTAATTTAGAAAAAAAATTAGACAGTATTGTAGAGAATATGTACAGTCTCGATCTACAGTAGTGCTGCATGTGCAAAAGCATATCTGTACAATCTAATGCTTAAAATCAGAAAACCAATAAAGTAAATATCATTTTAGCACAGACTATCCTATAAAAGGATGTAACATGCATACTTTTTTTTTAATTTTGGCATTTCAGCTTTAGTGCACTAATGTTTAGTGTTGAGAGTTCTAAATTACTATAATGTTAAAACGTTAAAAGAAAACTATAGAAACTCAAACATTAAAAACAAACAAAAAAATGGATATGCATATATACTTATCTTTTTATAGAAGCAATCTGACCTACATTCAGCGTGATGCCAAAAATGGTAAAATGCAATTTACGATACCAGAATCGCTAAAATTCTTAACATAAAATTGATTACTAAATTAAGCAAAAGAAAATTATGAAACTTAAATTGTAATGATCAAAGGTCATCAAATTTACTAAAATCACGGATGCATGCAATAAAATTGCTAAAGCCCATAGAATTCACACAAATTAAGATAACTCAAGTAATAAATTAAATTGCAATGGGAAAACCTTATTTTTCTTTTATGAACTCTGGGTTTCAGCAATTTTGTTGTATGCTTTTGTGATTTTAGTAATCTAGAGGGTATTCTCATAAAATGCATATAATAAAATATTACTAAAGTGTATAAGATGTGTGCAAGAAAGATTGTTAAAGCCTATCAAATGCATGCAATAGAAGATAAAATGATATTTGTATAAATATTTTCATGGAAATGTTCATATGTAATTTATAAAAACAACTTTCTATAATAAAGTCACAAAATTTATATAAAAAGTCCTGGGTTTATTCTTTGTTGTATAAAACAAAAATTTTGATAATAAAACAATTAGGTTCTACTTATTATTAAATACTAAACAATAAAAAGCCTTATTCAAAATCAATTCTTTACACATAAGTCTAAATACAAAGATAATCCTAAATTAACCTTCTCTTTTACAGTTTTTAACAATTATGGATAGCAATAATGATTATAGCTTTGATAACATCCCTTGTACTAGCTTTTATACTGATTCTTATACTGACCTTTATGCTGACTCTTATTCTGACTCTTATGTTGATCCTTATGCTGACCCTTATGCTGACTCTAATGCCAATCCTTATACTGACCCTTATGCTGATTCTAATGCCGAACCTCAGAATAAAAACAATGAACTTTGTAGCACCACAGCCAGAAGTAAGACTAATGATAGAACTAAAGATGAAGAAAATATTAAAAAAATCTGTGTAAATATAACAGATCCAGTAATCAAGAAAGGCTGTGCAAAAAGCTATATATGGAATTATTTTCAAATAGAAAATGGTCGTATAGTATGTAGAATAATTGTATTTAAGAAAAGAAAGGAGGATATATGTAGAACAAGTTACAAATATAATACTGAAACTAAAAATATGAAGCTTCATTTTTGTGCAAGGTATGAAATCTTAAATCCAAATGATCTTAAACAAAATTCAAACCAAAATCAGTTATGTATTGACTAAATAGTTAGGAAAGTAACATCTTATAAAAAAAAATTTAAGCAATACTAAGGAGAGTTACTGCTAAATTGTTGATCACTGACTCTTTGCCCTTTACTACAGTTCATGGAGTAGGATATAGAAAAATGATTAGTAGAATTGACTCAGCATTTAAACCACCAAATCACAAAAGTATTAAAAAAAATCTCACTACTGCTAATCAAAAAAGTGTACAAGAATTGAAAAAATTACTTCATACTAGTTGCAAAACTGCTTCAATCACTACAGATCTATGGGCATCTCGAAACAATAATAAATATATCAGGTAGCTGTCTATTGTTTGACACAAGACTTCATGATCTGTAATGCTATATTAACTGTTAAAAAAATCAATTACCCACACACAAATAAAAGAATCAAAGAATATCTAGACAAAAAAATTAATGAATTTGGATTAGGTAAAAAAATAGTTTATACTGTAACAGACAATAGAGAAAATATGAAAAAGGCTATTAGGGTCTAGAATGGTGTGGAATGCATTCTTTGTTCAGTTCATACTCTTTAACTTACAGTTATCCAGATAGAAACATTAAGCTAGTTCAATTTTATTAAACTAGTTTTGTAGTTTAATATATTTAATTTATAATTAATTTTCAAATTTGGTTAAATAGTTTAATATCTTTATATCTAGGTCCTAAAAGTTGTAAAGCTATATACTTGAAAAATGAATAAACTGATCAAATTTTTTAAATTACAAAGCTGAGTCAATGCCTCAACCAGGCACAAATTGAATTAGCTCAACATAGTAAAACCATCCCAACTTCTATTCAATTATATAGTTCAGATAATTTGACTAAAAGCTTGCTACCTGAAATAGAAATTGATAACAATGATAAGTCAGAATTATTTGAAGCAACATCTAAAATTTTATGCACTATTAGTGATATAAAAACCTACTAGAACTTAACTTACAAGTCTTGACAAAAACTTTTAACACTGCATCTAGCAATTAAATAGCTTTCAGCTACTCTACATTTAGAAAATGAGAATGGTGTTAAAGAGGATTCTGATAAATTAAAACATCTTAAACTTAAAAATACTATTTGGATATTATTACAAAAATTAATAATTGTATTTAAATTATTTGATAAATTAACAACTTATCTTAGTGGAATTCGCTATACTACTCTTTGGTTGTTAATTCAACTATTAAAGTATTAAAAGCTAAATTCTTTGATAATGATATGTTTTTTTTTTAATGTTAAGGTGACTACTTTGGGGTCTAGCATGTTGTTATTAAACTTTGGATTGAATATCAGGGCAACTACATGGGCTACCTCTAACTTTGTAACATTAATGAAAATATATTCTAGCCATATATACAACTTTTGGTTGTCTATTTAAGCAGTCTTGCATATGTAACTCATATAAACTATACTAGATGCCATACCTGTAATCCACTATTACTTGAGTTACCCAATTAAACCTTCTGATCAACTTAGCACAGTTAGAATATTCTTTCTAAAGAGAAACTGCTATATAAACCAATTAGTACTTTAAAGCAGATATATACTACCATATAGAGGTTCTTTATCTTTGTAGTAAATCTACCAGAGCAGTCCATATCCCACATATATATCATCTAAATTTTCTGTAACTTATGCCTAGACCGCAGCTAAATACTAATGGCTTTTTATCTCTGCTACTATTATCTACTCTATGCTCTTACAAAGTTCACCCAAACTTCAGTACCCACTTTACAACTATCAACAGTACTTTGATAGCAACTGTGATGCCCTAAACTTCCAATACAAATAGCCTAGAAGAGACCAGTAGGCATCACCTGGTATTCTGAATAAATCTTTTTTCCTTCAGCTAATCTGGCAGCCTGGTTGGTGTAGTGTTTGCCAAACACTCAATCTTCATTCAGTTTGCCTTTGATGTTCAGTTTCCTAGATGATAATCCTTTATGTAGCACTATCAAAGATCTGTGCTATCTCTCTACTTGATCTGTGCTACCTCTCTACTCAGAAGTTTTCAAGCAGACTTCTGTATCCCCAATCCCTTAAATTTATTTGGCTGCTTCATTAGGCTTTGTATAACTTATACATTACACTATATTCTACAACCTCCCAATACGAGTTAGTGAAACCAAGGTTACAGATGCTGATCTAATAAACATGTTATACTGTTTTACTATAACGCATTTTTACAAATTTGAATTTTTATCGTTAGTAGAATTCAAACTTTTGTACTGCCACTTAAGTGTGCGACAACTTACCCTTTTGATGATAATATGTCTGTATCAGATGAACTTGAAGATATTAATGAAAGTGCATCTAAAGTTAAATAAAAATTTCTTAATTAATCTTTAGATACTACTATTAGCACTATATTTTTTATTATTAAATTATCCAATTAAGTTATTGTTTGAAGTAAAATCAATAGTGCAAATAGAAGTACCTTTTATAGAGTTGCTAATATAGTCATAATTTTAATAGTGCACAATGGTGTAATATTAATAAAATTTAATAGCACACCATTAAAATTATATCTGCACTAGCAACCCTAATACTTTAACTTATCATTATTATTTAAAATGCTAAATATCAAATTCTTAATACTTAAGATGAAATATTATCTTCTGATAATGAATTTAGTGATAAAAATTAGAAGATATAACTAACCTTAAAAAGCTACTTTCAAATGAAAAATAATTTTAGAAGTTCACAATTCTCTTGAATGTTATTGAAATAATCCTAAACATATTGGATTAATCGCTGCCTTGTTAAATCTGAGATTAAAATTGATAACAATGTAGTCAAATAAAATATGAACTAAAACAATTAAGAAGCTATGTACTGAATTTAAGACTTGGCAAAATATGATTGCAGCTAACAAACCAGTTGAAGTTGCTAGAACAGTAGCATCTTCTTTATCTACACTTACAATTATAAAAAAATATTTAGTTATAGTTAAACCCAGATAAACCGTGAAATTAATATTGATAATAATTTTTTTTTTTTAATCTTCAAAGGTAAAGCCATGCCTCTATCTTTATTAAAATTCAATTAGACTTCTTTACAAAAAAGAAATTACATTATTTGAACTCTATATCCAAAGGATACTAAGATTAGAGATTCAGACAGAGTTCACATTAGAGTTATCTGCGATCTAAACCTAATATTGATAATTATTTAAATGAATTGATTATACTAATTAAACCTGAATCTATTGATGTTTATGACTGGTAGAATACTAACCAGAGTACCTTTCCAATATTAAGTAGGGGTGGTATGAAAATTTTTGTTGATTCTAGCCACTTCTGTTCTATATGAGTGTTTTTTTCAGACGCAGAAAATCAAATTACTTATAAAAACCTGTTTATCTTCTGAAGTAGTTAATGAATTATTATTTGTTAAAAGAAATAGATTATATTATAAAAAGGCTTGGAAATAGTAATTTATTTTAGACTAATTCTATCAAAAATTTAAAAATAATAGAGTAATATTAAATTAAAAAGCAATGTTTAATATTAATAAAAGTGTTTTATAAATTTATTTTAGTAAAATAAATTTATAACAAGATAAGGAACTCCTTTAGTATAGGTGGGCATAGTGGGCATATATAAATTATTACAAAATTATAATATAAAAAACCTAACTAATTTGAGCCAATTTATATTTAACTCTAATCCTAACCCTAACAATCTATAAAATGGCTTAAATTAGTTTAAAATAGTTTATTTATATATATTATAATCACCCGCCTTCAAAATACTTGCAAAAGAATCGGTATCCCTCCTTCAGGAATTAACCTAATTACTGAACTACACACCTCTAGACAAGCAAGAATTATCACAGCTTATGGCCTTACCTCTCCAGTTAATATCCAATCAGGAATCGAACAAGGAGAAACCTACTCACCACTACTCTGGAAAATTTACTATGATCCTATACTTTCTTTCATCTATCAAAAATACCAACATCAGATGCTTAAGATTGCCTCACGTGTCTACTGGCGCGACTACATGCCTTGAGTAACATTCACATGATTAAGCCACTGAGCCAATCCATCATTACCATTTTAGTATAAGTTATGAAATAATCAAAAGAAATTAATAGATATACTAAATTGGACATTGTTACCAAAATGGATGGGGAAATTATTAATAATCTATGTACATGCGGTATTTTACCGAGAAAATAAAGGGATTATTTACAATAATAAAAGAATAAAATTTTAATTCGTTACAATATACCGAACCTCTATATAACGAACTCTGGATATAACGAACTCGAAATTTAAAGTTTTTATAATAGCTCGGTATAGAAAGTGCAATGTGTACTTAAGAAAGCATAGTAATTTTCTATAACGAACCTTGTTTTCTTCCAGAACCGTTAGTTCGTTATAGAAAGAGTTGACTGCATTTCATGAATGCTGATCCGTTTACAATGATTTTTGTTTTAAATGAATGCTAAGAACGTTAGCATTCATTTTAAAAATTCTCAAAAAGAGCATCACTGATTGATCATCCACTAATATTTCGTGTAAGGCTGATCCCTGTTTGATGATTTTGAACTTAAAATGAATCATATTATTTTAGCATTCGTTTAAACCAAATTTAAGAATAATTTGGCAATTCAGAAAATTCGGAAAAAATCTGTTGCCTATTTATTTTTTCGGATCATTTATTTTTTCGGATCCTTTTTGCAGTCACTGTATTCTCTCATTTTCGGAAAATACGGAAACAATTTGTTGCATATTATTTTTCCGGATCCAATTTACGGTCACTGTATTTCTCCTCCCATTTTCATTGATATAAGGAAAATATGTAAAATATTTTTTGCATATTATTTCTCCAAATCCTTTTTACGTTCACTGTATTTCTCCCATTTTCGATAATATAAGGAAAATACGAAAAAATTTGTTGCACATTATTTTTCCGGATCCTTTTTGCGGTCAATGTATTTCCCCTCCCATTTTCGATAATATAATGTCTATCATTTATGACCGTAAATTAGCTTATTATTGTCGTGACTGAAGTTGGCATCTGCCTGAAGTTGGCACCTGCCTAAAACAGCTAACTAATGCGTGCAGGATGATCTAATTTCAGGGACTAATTTCAGTCAGGCGCAACTTCAGGCAGCCGAAGTTCCAACTTTAGTCGGATGCCAACTTTAGTCACGACTTTTGTCATAATAATAAGAACTATTAACAATTTGTATGGCTTGGCTTGGCTCCTAAAATCGATGGTTCCAGCTTGAGCCATGGATGTTGAAGCCACAGCTTGAGTAATTGATCCAATGGTTATTGCTGGAAACGTGGCACCTGATTCCCATTTAACATCTGAATCCGATCACTATATATAACTATTTCGCATCAGAATAATCCAAAATTGCTAAATCAGGCCTATATACATCCGTCTCTGGTTTACCTATTTGCCAGATTTAGCTTTAATTAGTGATATATGTAAATTTAATTCATATTATGTATATTTCAGATCACGTTAAGAGGTTTTTCCTTGGGCATTCATAACACAATTCAAACTTTTCCATAATTCCTAAGTATAGTAGGAAGATGTCTTTTATTGATGTTTTAGACGCAGAGCCCGCAATTCATTTAACGAAGGTCCTTGCACTACTATAACCATACATCTGTGGAGCCTAACTGGTAAAATTCTTGCACTGCTATTACGGCTTCGGAGTCCAATTGCTACAAAAACAAGGTCATTGCACCACTACCATAGGCGTGAAGCCTAATTACTAAGATCTTTGCACTACTATCGCAGCCACGGAGCCTAATTATTATGAAACAAAGTCCTTGCACCCCTATAAAAAATTTTGCCGGCAATGTTCCAAAAATTTTCTAAAGTTATTCAAAAAAATGCTCGGAATGGAGTCAACTTTCCTAACATATACTGATTTTGTACAACCTTTGTGCCTAATGTTGTCAACCCAAAAATTTTTTTATATCACGGTATAATGATAAAGATTGTACAATATTGTACCGGTATTCAGAAAATCGACTCCATTCCGAACAGTTTTTTGGACAATGCCTACAATCATAACTGTATAAACTTTTTTATAGGGCACGGCCACTGCAGCCTGTGAAGCCAACGAGGGTCTTGCAGTCGCGAAGCCTGACCTTACCAATATACTTTGCCTAAAAAATCTGTCGCCAAGTAACTGTGTCATCTCACTGACAACTAATTTATAGACAAACTCATTTCACGGATAATTAATTCACAGATAATGATAAGCATTATACAGACAGTTTTTTTTCACCGACTGCTTATTTTACTGACAAGTTTTTCTTATAATTTGTACTACATTAACTATAATTCTAAATATGATCCTAACAGCAATGATCAAATTAACTTTGTTGGTGAAATGAAATGAACTTGTTTGTAAATTAATTGTCAGTGAAATATGAAATCCGCTGTCAAGAATTAAACTTATTGCCGAGTGCTGCAAATTGGGCATTGTGGAGAAATGATAGAGCCAGCCTCTTTGCAAGACAAGCAATAACGTAGAAAAAATTAATATCTCTACCAAAAAAGCAATCTTAAATACACTACATTTACAAACATATTTTACTCCCTACTGATTTCATACTTGACATAAGATAATACCATTCGCTATTACTAATTAACAATCATATACGATCATAATCCTAACCAAAAAAACCCCATATCTAATGAAACAATACAGAGCCATTACAAAAAAAACACTCCATAATAGCTTTAGACAACATCTATAAAAAGCTAAAGCAACATATTAGTACGTAGTCATACTGATACATGAGAATCGAGAACATTTATCTCCATTAGTGCCATGAAAAAATTGCGATCTTTACAACTGTACAATCCAATCAACTTTAAGATTTTGCTTTGGCTTGCTCATCAATAAGCTATATACTTTGTTTCACTATGTTCTATGTACACAAAAATTTGTGGGACACTTGAAGAACAGTTAACTCAGTGATCGACATAAACAATCATGACATCATCTGTTTACCAGAATTAAACAGGCTGGCCTAAACTATAACTCTAAACTAACCCTAACCTAGGCCAAATGATTATCATGTGATATTATGATGATCACTGAGTTAACTATTCTTCAATCTACCCAAATTTGTTTACAATAACAACTTTTGACCTCTAAATAAAAAGTTTTTAGCATGATATTTCAGCCATAGAACAAACTTTTAATGTTAAAAATAGAGAAATTTGAAATGTCATGGACCCATATTTTTTTGGTACCCAATCATATTATACTCAACATATATGCACTATGAAATAATTATGCATAGATTTTGAAATCAGTTTTATTTTTTATATGTATAACTAATTAAACCGGTTTTAATATATGAAAAATAAAACTGGTTCTAAACTCTAATAACATGATGTTATCATGTACACTACAATCTTACTCCTACTTAATTGGATAAATAAAAACTATTAATTATACTAAAAAAGTATTTTCAAAAAAGCAGCATAGTAAAAGTCAAAAAAAGTCAAACTGAACCATCCCTTCCCTCTCACATTTCATTTGACATATTCATGTGTCATATTGGTATTAAAATAATATCAACAAATGTAAAGTTTATATAAAGTAATACAGTTTTATACTAAAATTAGAAATGAAGAATTCAAATATGAATAAATTAATTTATAAGAATATTTTTGATATCTAGAGTACTAAATGTTTTTGATCAACTTTATTTCTTATAGCTAGCTTTACTAGAAATATTGTGAATTAGAATTCATTTACAAAATCTTAATTCTTATTGATATAGTAATCTAATGTATATAAAAATTTGTCAATAGATTCTAATCTTTGCTTTTTTGTTATATTTTAGTTTCTTATAAACCTTTGTATTCACTTTTAGATAAAATAAATAGATTATTATAACACTAATACTATATCACTATATTATTCTATGTTTATGTTTGACTAATACAAATTACTAAAATATTATAGCTTTATAAAAGCACTATTATTTACTATATATAAAAACCTTAAAATAATCTTAATTCTAATATTGTAATGTAATGTTTTTAAACCTTTGGTTAACAAGTTATCTTACTTGACTAAGTGTTCAAGTAGTTTTTCTGATATTAAGATGACCTTTTGGCCAAGTGTGCTTTTATTGCTTTTAAAATTTTTAGTTTTAGACCAAATCTTCAATACTTTCTTTTAAATAGTTTAGTCTTTGTTGTGATTTAGGTTATGAGCACTGGTAACTTTGAAACTGTATTTTACAATATATATAGTTATATAAATTAGGCTATCAAAAATATATAACAATGCCTAATATTACTAGTAATATAATTAATATGACTATAGCAATACAAATATCTCTGTATTAAGTCTTATTAGTTTTATTATAAAGAGAAAAAAATAAAAAACTGGATAATAAAAAAATACTTAAAATTTAGCTTGAATTTCTAGATACAGTATTGATAGATTTGTATTT
>CAJVPZ010002465.1:0-12371 GCA_910592135.1 Racocetra fulgida | reverse complement strand
AGCATTTCTAGCTGCATTACTTAGCTTATATTTAGTAACCAAAATCATCAAATCAGCATAAGCTTCATTAGGAAATTCATCATGTTTTTGATCAATTTTATTATCAGAGGATGAGCTTTAGATATCATCAGCATAAGCAGGATTATTTAAAAGGTCATTAGAAAATTTCTGACAATCATATAATATAGGCTCAAGTTCATCAAGAAAATTAGAAGTTAGATCAAGATCAAAAGAGTTTGAAACATTGTAAGATTTATCTAATTCAAATGACGTATTAGATAAATCACAAGAAAGTTCCTCAGTATTAAATAAACGTGAAGGACCAGCATAAGTATTATCTAAATCAATATTAGAATTGATTTTATTTTGTTTACTAGCTTTTGAAATATTTCAAAACTTTATATCTTTAATCAAAATTTTTTTAGCAAAAAATTCACTTTCCAATTTATTTGTATTAATATCAAAAGATTTGCTTGGAATAGTATTAAATGCATTTGAAATGTAGTGAACTGGTTCAGGATTATTTACAATAACATGATCTTCTACTTCGGCAACACATTTTAGCATATGTTTAGATAGACTATTGTGTGTAACAAAAGTACGCAAGCAGTATGTGTATTTAAAATCAGACATTTTTAAGAAAAATTTTTATGATTTTAAAATGTGTTGAAATTTTTGATGATTTAAGAACGTGTAAAAAATAATTTAGCAAAAAACTAAATACTAAGAGCAATAAATACATTTTAACTTATTTATATCTTTAGACTAAATTTAATCTTTATTTTTTTAATGAATTAAATTCGTTTTGATCGTTACATTAATATTTAATAATTCTAAACTATTTGATTTGATTCAAAATAAATTAAAATAATGTAAGCTTTTAAATAAAACAGAATTATTCTAAATTTAAGTTTATTGAATAATTTAACTCAATTCGAATCACTATGTTTATTTAAGAATTATGCAATCTAATGTAATTTTATATTAATTAAATTCATTATATTAATATTATTTTAAAATAAATAAAATTTTAAGTTATATTATATTTAAATACTGAAATAATAAGTATTTATAATAAAATATAAATCACTTGAAATATGGCAAAAAATTTAATATAAATAAGATATAGTTAAATCAACAATTAATATTGTTTTGACAATTCAACATTTTGCAACATTTTGCAACATTTTGAACTATCCCGAATATAATAGATATAAAGTCAATTTGATTTAAGCGTTTTTTATTAAAATTTCTTTCTTTTTAAAACTTTTTAAATATTTTCGTTATTTTATTTACTACTAACTACACTACTAACTTCATTTTGAGTTTTATCTTTTTTTATAATCTTAAATTTTTTTAAATATATTCAAAGGTATTTCAATCAAGTCTAATAAAAGTTCTAAAAAAGCCCAAGAAAAGTCAAGTAAAGCAAAGACAAGCCTAGAATCTACTAGAGTATCTAATTTGAGTCAAAGCTTTTCAGAACGTTTTAAAAATCTTGGAGTTGAGGAAAGCGGAGATTCTTATACATCAATTAGTTTGACATCTTCTGAAGGTATTTAAAATAATTAGAATATACATTATATTAATTAATATAATAATAATTAAAATTTTTTAAATAATATTACAAGCAAGAACATTAGCTAGAATTATCGAGAATAAAGTGAAATTCTTCTAGCTATTAAAGAACTTAATGTTAAAGTTGGGAGAATTAAAAATCGCTTAAATGAAATGAATGAAAAAATGGCAAATAACTTCGATATTACTAATAATAAAGCATTCAAAGAAGTAATTTTATAATTTTAGATTTATTTTAACATAATATAATAATACTTTAATAGCTAATATTTTTAAATTCTTTTATTAATAGAATATTATTAAAGAGGTTGCAAAAGAAGTTATCTTAATAGCGATTTATCCTGACGAGAATCAGCTAAAGTCTGCTATAAATAAATATGTGTAGACAAATTATAAAGATCATATTAAAAAATTTTTGTTAAGTCAGTGGAATGCATATTATATTAAGAATATTAATGGACCAGTAAAACTATTTATTAAATTTATAATTATTTTAGAATACTTTCTTTATTTTAAAATAGTTCAAACTAGTTTGAATTATTTTAAAATAGAAAAAGTATTCGATTTATTTATATATATATTTTTTTAATTTTACTAAACTATTTTATTCTTAGCTTTTAAAAAAAATTAGAGAGTTGTAGAGAACTTTAACACTTAAAATTAAATCATCAATATTTTTCGTATTTGGGAGCCATTTAAATCATATAAATAATAAGGCTACTTCTGAAGAAGTTTTAAAATAGAAGAAATCTGAAAAACCAGAGCTTATTATAAGATGCTTTTTGATGAAGTGGAGAAAGATTCAAAAGAAACTTATATGACTCGAATTTTGAGCAAAATTTGACCTAACGATGATGCTTCTTTTGAAAATATAGCTTATGCTATAGCAGTAAGTTAAACAATGCTTAACCCTAAATACAATAAAATAATAATTTCAGATACCAATATTAAAAAATTGCTTGCAAGAAATTTGGTAAATATTTATTGATATCTTTATTATTCATATTTATTTAAAATAATTTAATTTAATTAATTAGAATTGTTTTGATATAATAGAATAAACTTCAGCACGATAGAGAATTTTGTGTTTTAAGTTTTGAAGAAGAAGAAATAACTGAAGATCGAGATATTTCAAACGAATTTGAATCTGATAAAGATGATAAAGTATAAATTAATTATTTTATTATAAATATTTCATTAATTATTACTTATTCTAAAGAAATCAAAATAATTAGATACAAGTTAGCAAACGTAAAAATAATTCGAAGAAATCTGAAAAGGTATAAATATAAAATAATTAGAATTAATACAAAATATATTAAAATATATCAAATTGTTTTAGTCGAATAAAAGGCCAAAAGTTGATAAGTAATATATTATTTAAAATCTAAATTTTTAAAATAATTTGAACTAATACGAATTTACTTAAATAAATTTAAACATCAGAAGAAGTGCAATTAGATTCAGATGAAGAAGGTAAAAAAAGAATGAAAGATTATAATAATATATCCTTATCTTCTGATTCTTTATCCTCAAGTGATAATGATAATAATAAAAATAAGAAGAATGATAATAATGGGAAAAGAAGAATGATGCAACAGATAAGGATGAATAAAAGTTTTTTTTTTGATTTGTTTTTATTATATTCGAATAATACTGCATTTTTTTCTTTTATTTTTTTATATTTCTTTATATAATTTTTAAATAAAATAATAAAGTTATTAATAAAATAGAGTTTTAAGCTATAAAATTTATAGTAAATATTTTATAAAAATTAATAAATTTAGATTATTTCGAAATAATTCGAACTATTTCAAAATATCTGAGTAAATATTGCAATAAAAAAACTTCAGTTTATTATGTATTTAATTAGATTATATTGTTTTATTTTGAATTGATTTGAATTAATTTGATCTATTTTTCAAATAAATATTTAATTTATTTTCTAAAATTATTATTTTTTTCCTGATAAAATGAATTATTATTTGAATTGATTCTAACTATTGTGATTTATTTCAAAACTATTTAAAATTATTTGTAATATATTGCATAATATTTCATAATATTTTTGTGTAATATTGCATAATTGATAATTGTGCATTATTGCGCGTCAATCGTAATTCTTGTGCATTATTACAGACCGTAATATTTTACGTAAGATTACGTTTATATATTTTGCTGATGTATCTTCATTTCAACTATGTATTATGTATATTCTTACTACTATGCTATATTTTTTCCAACTATCATGCTATATTCATCTTAACTACCTTGCTATATTCATCCTAACTATTGCTACTTTTTAACTATTATGCTATATTCGTCTCAACTATTATTTTATATTTGTTCTAACTATTATATTACATTCATTTTTAAACTACCTATCATGCTATATTCATTCTAACTATTGCACTCGATAAGTAAACAAAAAAGTAAAAATCAAAAAACCATAGATTATAATTAAATAACTATAAGATACAATAGCAAGAAGTGTATAGCATACTCTAACAGACCAAACAGACCTACAACACATAACAGATACCAAAATAACTAAAAGAACAAGAGATAAAAGCAACAACAACTCAATATATAACACAGTTTACAAGGTCACCCCAAGACTAAGGGAGAATCTAAAAAATAGACCATCAATAGCAGTCTTTAAAGGCAAATATAGTAGACAACATCAATACTACAAAAGACTACCAACTTAATTATACCAATAGATATCCTAACAAAAACAATGACACGAAGGCTCTTTTTGCCCATCTCTATATCCAAAAAATAGCAAATCTAGCTTACCTCCATCAAACACAACTATGATATCATCATACACAAACATCAAAACAACCATGAAAAAAAATTACAATTATGCACCCATATATGGCTATAATAACAACAACACGATATAACAAAACAACAACAACTCCAACAAGCTATAATAGGAAATACAACATGCCTACAACCTACAGACAACTCATAAAACACAGCAAAAACCTAATTAGATAATCTATTAACTACTAACGCCTTTAGAATACATATTGCATCTCCTCTAACAACTGCACAGCCTCTTTATAGTCAAGTAATATAATCTAAACAAAACTAACAAAAACTGGACAAAGCTACTCTCTGGTCACAAACCACTTTAAAGATTCTACAACAAGCAATTAATAACCTATTTGATCATGAAACTTGGAACAACAACAAAATCTTAGAAGTGTTAAAAAGTTTAGAAGGCATTACTCAATATGCCTAATATAAAAGTATCATATTATCTACTAATCATCCAATTTCCTTAGCAATTGGACTCAAATTCAAACATCATAATACAGCTTTCTTCTGTACCTTTACTAAACTAACTAAAGCAAAACCAACACACCAAACTAAATATGAAAACCTTTTCACTAAAGCTCTTAAAAAATATAAAGAGATGCATAATATATCTATTATTACCAAAGAAAATAGAGACCAAATTTACTCAAAACTTAGACAAAAAATTATGATCGATAATCTAAACAACTACAGCTTTATTACTAACTCACCAGCAGAAATCAGCAGAGTAATTCAATACTGTCGTGAATTTATTTAGTACAAAGAGAAACTCAACACACCAGATATAAGGGTTTGTATTAATAAAGCAATCTCAGAACTACTACAGCCCCTTCTAACAACACCAAACGAAATATTAGAAAGCATCTTAGACTTACTTCCTTACAACCTACTAATTAATAATCCAAGCCAAACAAGAGCTATCATGTTTTCTTTGCACAAATTATATTTTTTTAAACAACTACTTGACACCTACTTTACTGAAAAAGAAGAGCTACCTAATAACTGTAGCAAACTACACCCTTATCTACAAAACCTCTTTCTAATTACTAATAAAGCAGATTTTAAAAACTTAGCAGAATATAGAAGAAAACTTGCTGTATACTATTCCTTTACAAAGATTTTATCATCTTACTTTAACCTACCTGCACCAAAACCTGTACTTCCTCTTACTCCTCAGAAACACAACCCAAAACTCTGAGAAATATTTCTAATTGCATATACACTACCTAAAGAAGAAATTGAACAATGTATCTAACTACTTAAGCAATACCATTCTTTTTGATTCTTATCTAACGACTACTATATATCAAGACCAAAACTCCTAAATAATCTCTAAAAAATTAAAACTGAGCACATATATACTTATCTAGTTACTGAAACAACAGAAGCCAAAAGATTCTTGGCAAAAATTAGACCAAAATACTTATTTATTCTTCCTCTCTCCACCACTATTATGGTAGCAAACCTAATAGATAAGCCAATATTATCTGAAAACCTATCTAATATCAAGGAATATAATATTACTACTCCTATAACCACAACCAAACAACTAGTTGATACTGCTAGATTATTATGAGAAACTTATTATTTCTATAGAATGTCTGACAGCTGAATTGAAATATAAAATCTATCACAAAAACCAACAATCTTCGAGGAGCAAGACCAATTCATAAAGTATTAGAATAGTATAAACCAGAACTACTATCTCTAATTCCTATTACAGAATATGACAAATTTCAAAAAACTACTACAAAACTTAAAGAAATCTTCACTATCAATAAAATACTTCCATATCTCCTCAAGTTATCTAATTTCTTAGAACCTAGTTGAGATATATATAATGAAAGTATATAATAGTAACAAACAACAACAACTCACCTACACAACACACCTTACCTCCTGACAAACTAAATATTCTTACACATAATGTACAAGGACTAAATAACAATTTAAAACTTAAACTATGGCTAGAGTACTGTGACAAAAAAGAAGCATATATTATAAGTATAACAGAAACTAAATTAGCAGAAACACTTACAACAAAACTAAAGCTTCTTAATCTCTACTTTAAAATCTTTACTTCTAACTGCACTGCCTAAATAGCAAGAGACATGACAAAAATCAGGTGATTTTTTAGAGGGGGAAGGGAGTAAAAATTTTAAAATTATATATAAAGACCTGATCAAATTATATATTAAGAGGGGGAAGAAGAGGTAAGCTTCTGATAAAAAAAAATTAGGTGATAAATAACACTGCCTCAAACAAAAGCAAAGCTAGTCTTGATACAACAATTGCTATACACAACTTTCTACAGCTCTATATTCACAATATATAAATAGTCTCAGCTATAACTATAATGATTGACTTCTTCTTTCTTCACCACAACAAAACTCATATTATATTAGTCTACCTAATCTCAAACAACAAAATACTCTCTAAGGATATACAAAATAAAATCATAACTTGAATACAAGAAGCACAAAAACAAAGTATACAACTAATAGTTATGAGTGACTTTAACAACAATATTGATAACAAAAATAGCAAAACAAATACACCTCTTATACATTATATGGTACACCATACCTAACTAATATACTCACTTACTTCAACATTACTGTATCAACTTGGAAAAAAAGCAATAGCAAAAGCCAAATAGACGATATCTGAATATCTACAAATAGCATACATATGACTTTAATCCTATATATCCTATCACCAATACAGACAACTAATAGTGACTACAATATTATACAGGTTACCTAGAATCACTAATTTAATTTTACAATACTCAGACCAAAAAAGATAAAGCAAAAAACTTTCCAATACCACAAAATGGACGAGCAATTATAGAAAGACTTTTCAGATAAGATAGATGAGAAACTCATACAAATTAATATCAATATACAACTCACAATTCAAGATTTGCCTATACTCAATAAACAATGACACAAACTTAATCTGATACTGAAATATGCAGCAAATACTATTATACCATATACTAAAAAAGAAACTCAATTCTTTTATACTTTCTTAAAAGAAGCAACAACTTACATCATGCATTAAAACATATAAACAAGATCTTAAAGATAATTACTATCTATAGCCCACATACTCTCAAAACTAAATCACTTTATTGATAATATAAATAGGCTCTCGGATCTAAGCTTATTAGCAATTATATATAGTAACCTAATTCTAAACAATATTGTACAATTTGTTAATTTTATGAAAATATATAGAAACACCCTGTGGCAAGCAAAGAATCTTGAAAACAACAATGAGCAAACTAATTGAATTAATCAGCATATAGAAAAAAGATATTGCAACTTTATAGACAACACTACAAAAATAATTGACAGTATATTATATATCCAGTTATCACTCACAATATTAAAAAAGCAGATAGTATTATAAATAATCTAAAGGAAATCAAAGCAGAATATCAAACTCACTTTAAACAATGGACCAAATATAACTATCTAAATACAGCACTATGGCACCTCTGGAAAGAAGAATATAAATCTAAAAAACACATCAATAACAACTGATATAACAATGTAACTGAACTGATTACAGAAGAAAAAGTCACAAATACCATTAAAGAAGCCTCTACAAGCAAAGCAACAGGACCCTTAATGATCTCGAACGAAATGCTCAAACACCTATCCTAATGGCACAGCAACTTATCACACATATATATAACAGCTGTATACAACTATTACAAATTTCTCAAATGTGGAAACGAAACTTAATCTTTTCTATATCTAAGAAATTAACCTTTCCAGGCTCTTTAACTGATACAAGACCTATTTCTTTAATCAAGCATACTCGCAAGATTCTTATCAAGATTGTTATAAACAAACTCAATTAAACACTTACTAGATACTTAATACTATCATCATCTAACTATATCACATTACCTCTCACTTCTACAATATATCTGATCAATACACTAACTTATATACTCGAAGTTGCATATATTAATAATAAAGAATTTTGGATTCTCTCCCAAGATATAACAAAGTCTTATGACTTAGTACACATCCCATTACTCACCAAAGTACTACTCAGGATAAAAATTCCTAAACCTATTACAAATCTGATCACCAATATCTTTACAGCAAGAATTAACAAAGTCATTACTATACACAGTATCACCAAATCCTACCCAGTACACAACAGGATAGATCAGAAGAAAACAATAACACTATTACTATAGCGTATATATTATAATTCTTTGATATATATAATCACTATCCAATATCAAGAATATACTCTTACTACTAATACCAAAGCTTGACTCAATACTTACAACTCATATATCTTCTGCTTAGCATATATGGACAATACTACATGGATTGCCCAATCTAAACAATCTCTAAAACTCATAATCTATATAGCAATATTCTTCTACAATATAGCCAATATAAAAGTAAATCAGTTATTAAGAAACACACTCTTTCCAATGATCACTTGGTCAACAACAATTTACCGAACTACAGTCAGCGATATAGAAAGGCAACATAGTAGATATGGCAATATTCTTGGTTTTGTACTAAGCAAACTTGTTGTCGACGAAGCCTACAATACGTGAAATACTGAGGAGCGAGCGTATAAAAATATTAGATGGGTTTGTGCTTTGAGTCAAGTTTTCCTTTCTTTGACGGACTCCCTTGCATGTTCGGCATCCAAACTAGAAGGTTTATTCTAGGAACAAGTAGAGCAAAGTCTCTGGGCAAGAATATTAAGTAGATACTTGGAAACTGGACTATACAACTGTAAAACTTACAAGAAGAACCTCACATATTCTCGTTGACCCACCACTTTTTTTTTGAAGTAAATTTTGTAAAAAAGTGGGCGATTTAGCTTACCCCTTCCAAAAGATCAACATATTGTTTACTTACCAAATCGGTCGGCATTGTTTACTTTTTTTTCCATCACAACAAACACGTGGATACTTATAGAAAGTGGACATATGGATTATGTGCCTTGGAAGTGGCAATCTGGACAAACAATGCTTCGAGACTAACTGTATGAATTTCTGACTTCTCTATGATGCCTGAAGCACGCTTTTGTTTATGCTTCTATGGGAGTTTAAACAAAAGAAGCCAGGGGCTTATAGTGCTAGAGTACGGTGCTGATGTCGAAAAGTTTTTTTTTTCCTTTAAGGTTTTTCGCTTAAATATACTAATTAGTTAAATTAGAGTAGAGACTAGTTTAGATAGTAGTATGTAATTTTTATAAAGCCCAACACAGGCTTATAATTGTGACCGTCTGGTGTGAATGAAATTCCTATATTTTTCTTTTTTTTTTATTTTCCCTTACCCCTTTCTCTTCTTGTTTGTATCTTTTATCGTATTTCCCTATACCTCTGTGTTTTTTTTATATATAGTTTTTCTTTTTTTTCTTTTCACTTCTCTATAAGAAGATGTCATCAAATTGGTGGCATCCTATTGTAATGTGGTTGATTGGACGAGCCTTCCGATTAGGGTATTGCTTAGGTTTTATCTCACCGGTGCGGCAGGTCGCCAATGGGCACTTGTTAGAACAGCTGGGGAATATTAGAATCATAGGTTTAATGTTATAGCAATATATTTGTAATCATCTACAAAGATTAAAGCTTTATTAAATATTGATCACTAGCGCGATCTTGTCTAAGTGAAAAAAAAAAAAATATATATATATATATAAAAGTAAATCCAAACAAATCAACTCTAGCTACTAACACCAAAATGAACAATGCGAAAATTACTTTTAATCAACAAACAATACCTAATATTCCCCCTAATCAAACTTTTAGATTCCTAGAGTGCTAGTTCTTTAGAATTTTTTCTTACAAACCTACTTATACCATTATTACCAATGAAATTACAGCAATTCTACGAAAGTTACAGCATACAAAAATAATAGACAAGCAAGCAATATACATAATTAACTCAGTAATCCTTACCCAATTTGCTTACCAGATCCAAAACACCTTTCTTTCAAGCTCACAGTTGGACAAAATCACCAAATTCTACACTAATCTTGCCAAATACAAAGCCGAGTTTGCTAGTACTATTTCAAATTTAACACTATGACAAAACTGAATCTATAGTCTAAAAACAACTCAAAATACACAGCAATTACAATATATCAACAACTTTTTCAAAATTCTTAATTACCTCTTCTTTGGCACATCTGCATTAAAAATATGGCTACAACAACTACAAAACTCAGCTGCTACAAACTTTTCGATACTTGCTCATCAACTTATCTTTCTATCACCAAAAAGCAAAACAATTACTGTTTAAATAATACTCAAACTTCATAAAGTTCAACTTACCTTACACAATAACAGTAATATCTGGCCTATACCAATGACCTGAACAGGAACCTCTATCAATAATATACTACACTCAAACTCAAAAGCCTCAGTTATAAAAGGAAAACTAAATATACATCATATCTACTTTATTGAACAATTAATTAACTATTCTCATATACAGCTCTTAACTTGGCAGAAATCACATCACAATATACAAAAAATACCCAGAGGCAGACAACCAAAGTGGTACAACATCCTTCTAAATAATATCACTATAGCAGAGAATATTCATAAATAGCTTGTTCAACCCAATCCCTTTACTACATAACCTCTAAATAACCAACATATTGCATGGGTTTACAACTCACGACTTCAGGTTTTTAGAAAATTTTCAAGAAGAAAAAATCAAACTATCATCTTCTAACACTAGAAACAATTACTAAACAACCTTTACTAACTAACCAAATGCATAGAATGCAGACTTAGTCCCTCAAATCAACAATGCTGCTATCTTAAAAATTCTGCACAAAATTTAATATATATACAAGTAGACAAAAAGAAATATATATATGCAAATATCAAGAATTTAAACACAACTCCTACATAGTCCTACCTAATATTACAAAATTACAATAAAAACACACCTTTATCATATATAAAGATCAGATTTCAAAAAACTTAATAAATACTACACCCAATCTACAACAAAAATTATAGCAAATCTACAGGTTTCTCTATAAGAAAACAATATTAAATGTGAATATAAATATACAACTTCATGACACGAACCTAACATGCAACTTCATAGTCTGCTAGACAATAACTAATACACCTCTTGACTTTCAAATCTCAAATTTAACCTGGCTGTCTAAAGAAAAGCTCTGCTGACAGCACTGCTAATGCTAATTATATAGTAGTATACTAAACATTATTACAGATAAAAAACAATTAGATCACGACTTTACAAACATAGTTCAAACTTCTACATACTTTGTCAACCAATTGTTATCTACATCTTTTGGAATATACAAAGCAACTATAAAGCAGCAATTACGAGAAAAGACCTAACAGTACAAATATTAACTACAAATACTACAATCAAACCAACTACTACAAGCACAATTATCACTATCAAAATCAATACTGAGCTAATACTACACAACATCTACACTCCCAAACTTAGCTATTATGCATTTTCTTACAATCCAAGAAGACTATTAAGGCACTTACAAAATGCAAAAAATATAACAGACTAGTACAACCTAAATAGAATACACCTATAGAATCTAGATCCAAAAAAGATCAACTAGGAACTCACCTTCAACTTTATAAACTATTACAACAGCTCCTTAAGCCGACATACACATCCTACCCAAACCAAAATCAAAACCTTTAAAATAAAACTAATAATGGATGAACTTCCAACACTTCTTAATTTTTATATTTGACACCTAGTAAAATATAACAACCTTATATAGCACAGATGTACATAAACAAATGAAGATAATCAACATTAGCTCACTAATAATGTTGCCTGAAACTATATAGAGTTAATAACCGAAATCAAAACTAGTTTTAATTAACCAAAACTAACTTCGAAACTATATTAAAATTCTGAAACTATGTTAAAAACCCAAAACTATATCAAAAACTT
>CAJVPZ010002464.1:7500-12377 GCA_910592135.1 Racocetra fulgida | reverse complement strand
CATAAAAATGATAAAATTTCAAATGCCGGATAACAGTTTGTAATTGCAAAATCCGATACATAGAAAATGCCGAATAATGTATATTATCACGCATTGCAAGACTCGCTATGAAAACTTCTAAATAAAATTTTGAAAACGTATGCAAGTGTTATTATTACGGATCTTATTAATGAAGGACCAGCCAACGTTTTATCGCTTAGCTTTAAGAAAGTCTTTATATTTCATATTTGACTATAATTACTGAATGAAAACTATGCCTTGGTGTATGAAAATTTATGCACCGATTATATTACGTAGCAAAAAAGCTTTATTATAGTTAAGTATATAGTCTATAATTATGCATGTGGCCGAAACTATTTCGGCTTTTCCGAAACTAATTACGGCATAAACGGCATAAGCCGTAATAGTTTTGATCCGAAATAATTTCGACCACATATATCATCAAACATAAAAACTATTGATACGATTCATTCTTAAAAATTTAATGCTGATATATGTTCTTAAATTTTATAGCCTAAATTGTCATTTCGATCGGAAGGTCCATTTAATGGTGAATGATTTTTTATTGTGGGCTTGCGATTGAAGCCTATACTCTGGTTTTTAATATTGTTATAAATCTTAATGTAGCAATTGAATTAGTTGAGAGGGTCGAGTTAAGATATGGTTCTCTACCTCATAAACATGTTTGTACTAATGCAATTCTATAGTAAGTTAATTACAGTATATAATTTTATAAATTATTTATTTCTTGATGTTACTAATATCTTATTATATATAAAAGTCTAGATATGCTATGGTTAAGAAAAAGATGAAATAAAGTTGATATACACTTCTATTATACCTTAGTATATATTTAAAATTATATCAAAGTCCAGGTAAATGAATTTGATGCTTCCGTAGTTGATTGGCACTGGCTAGAATCGGAAACTACATTTATCTACATTTATATATTGATCTACATATTACATAAATTTGTATTCTTGATATAATATATAAATAATGACATTAATTTCATCAAAAAAGTAACTCTAACCAGTACCTAGCTTCAGCCATCTCCTGGAAAATATATGGAAAAATTAATTAGGCAATCAAATTAAATTGACATGGATCAAAACTATAAATTATGCATCATTATAAAATTACGTGTTATTAATTTTATTTCACACAACCTAGTATTAGTACTATAAAAAAAAAAAGAATGTAAAAGTAAAGAAAAAAAAAGAAAGATAATGAAAATACCTCTCAAATAACTAAGTTTTTTTCAAAAGAAAAAGAAAACAAGAATGAGACCTTGGTAGTTACAAATTAATCTTTTTACAGTAATCAAATCCTTTTCTATTAGGTTCTCTTTGTGAGATTGTCAATGTAATTTGCTGATATAGTGAAAAGAAGTCATCTTAAAAACATGTTGCAAAGATAATTCACTATTGATTAATATAGTCGTCGGCACTACAAAGATTTTCTTTTTTCTTTGTGAGATCACTAAAGCAATTTATCTTTGTGAAAGTAGTTTCCGTTCAGTTTATATTTATATCATTGGCACCACAAAGGAGAGCCTAATGAAGTTTCTTTAAGTAAAATTGTAAATTTTAAAAAAGAAATTTGTGTTTCCTATAATAAAGAACTTTGCACTTGATGTATGATTTATAAATATTAGCTATTTAATGAATATTTCATTAATTTTTTTTTATACCCTTACTGTATTAGTTTGATGATTATAATTTGTAGATCTAATTTATTGCGGAAAAGTTACGTGATAAAGAATCCACTTCAAACACTTTAAATATTTACTATAATCAAGATGTTACTAAATTTTCCAGCTTGCAAATCATAAATATTCTAAATAATCATTTAAACGAAAAAGATAAAACTATCCAAAGGCTATATTCTAAGGTAGCGGATTTGAAAGCAAAGAACAAGTGCCTTAAACTTGAAGTCGATTCTTTAAAAAAGAATCATATATAATTCACCAATTTTTCTTCGAATCTATGCTTTAAAATTGCAATTTTTCATGATTAATTATATTGCAAATACAGTATTGGAAAAGGGTTTTTTCTTTTTTTTTGTTTTTTGTTGCTTGTTTTTTTGTTTTTTTTCTCTTTTCTTTTTCTTAATATTTGCAGGATAAATTTTTTTTTAAGAAAATTTATTTTTTTTAAATAAAGTTTTAATATTGCAGCTGCTTAAGGATAGGGTGTACAAATTTCTAATTTTATATAAAATAGATTGTAGATCAACTTTGTGTAATGAATTTTATATGATATTATATGATTTATATGTAAACATCATATGATTTGACCAATCAGAATTAGCAATTTCTTTGTACTATCTAGAAAAAATATATAGCGACCTAGGAAAATTTAGTTATATGTGAAGTTAGTTTTTTTTTAAAGCAATGCATATTGCACAACTTCGATATCATAAATAAACTGTTTAAATTACATATTATATAAATTTTATACAAATTGGTTAAGATATTAAAAAGTTTTATTAGAAGCGTTTTTTTATTTACTATATAAAAATCTAATATACCACGTAGATCATATGAAAAATGATCTATGTATACCCTATCCTTAAAATAAAAAAACTCATATAATCTGATTAGAAAATTATCGATTATAGTTCTTTCAAAGTTTAAAGAAAAATTAGTATACTAATAGAAAGGACAAATTTTTTCTAAACTTTAAGCAACATTTTTCAATAACTACCTAACCAAATTTGATGAATTGTTTTTTACTTTAATTATACACATTAAAATAAAAAAAAAACCATCGAATTTAGTCAGGTAATTAGCTCAATTTACTGATAGATAGAACTTTATTTCTTTGAGAGAAGTTTCTTGACAACTACTTGCTCAAATTCAAAGATTTTTTTTATTTTAATTCTGTGAAATTTATAGAATTAAAATAAAATAAACTTATCGAATTTAGTCAGATAGTGAGAAAATTTTGCTCAAAGTAATTCTAAAACATTTAATTTATTGATAAACAAAACAGATTTTTTTTAAGCTTTTCTCGACAACTATCAGACAAAATTTGATAAAAGTTTTTTTTATCTTAATTGTATGAATGTGTATAATATTATATGAATGTGAGAATTAAAATAAAAAAAGTTTTATAGAATTTTGCCATGTAGTTATTAAAAAAACTTCATTCAAAGTTTTAAAAAAATTGCAAAAATTGGTTGTATATATTGGCCAGTAATTAATTCTTTGATTAAATATGCTTAAAACATCAATGAATATTGTATAATCTGTTGCCAAATAGATGCACTTATGCAACTATAATCAACCACTTTAATAAATTGGCTATCAGATATCAGAAATGACAGGTTATCGGATATTACTTATGAAACTGACATGGTGAACCAAATTTTAATCATTTATAACAGGTTATCGGTTTTGACAAGATCAGTTTTGGGAGGGTCAACAGTAATTCTAACTTCATGCACTAATTAAATTTGTTCAGCACTCAAAAATATATTAAAACTGTAGAGTTGTTTTTATTTTCCTTGAAAGTTTGAAAAAAAATATTTAATTTAGATATTTTGATCAAAAAAAATCAAAATTAAGCATCTTTTCTCAAACTTTCAAGTAAAATAAAAACAACTCTACTAGTTAAATATAGTTTTTTGTGTTGAACAAATTTTATTAGTGCATTAAGTTAAAATTAATTAATAAAATTTTGAGAATTTTAAGAGTTTGTAAAATTTTATTAATAAAATTCTATAAAATCTTAAATTTCTCAAAATTTTATTAATTAATTCTAACTTAATGTACTAACAAAATTTATTCAGAACCAAAAAATACATTAAATTGGTAGAGTTGTTTTTAGTTTATTTGAAAGTTTGAGAAAAGATACTTAATTTGATTTTTTGATCAAAATATAAAATTAAGCATCTTTTCTCAAACTTTCAAGTAAAATATATTTTTGGATGCTAAACAAATTTAATTAGTGCATTAAGTTAGAATTAATTAATAATCTTTTGAGAAATTTCAGAGTTTGTAAAATTTTATTAATAAAATTCTATAAAATCTTAACTTTCTCAAAATTTTATTAATTAATTTTAACTTAATACACTAACAAAATTTATTCAGGACCCAAAATTATATTAAACTAGTAGAGTTGTTTTTATTTTACTTGAAAGTTTGAGAAAATATGCTTAATTTTGATTTTTTGATCTAAATATCAAAATTAAGCATCTTTTCTCAAACTTTCCAATAAAATAAAAACAACTTTACTAGTTTAATATATTTTAGATGCTGAATAAATTTTATTAATGCATTAAATTAGAATTAATTAATAAACTTTGAGAATTAAGAGTTTGTAAAATTTTATTAATAAAATTCTATAAAATTTTAAATTTCTTAAAATTTTATTAATTAATTCTAACTTTAAATATTAATAAAATTTGTTTAGCACCCAAAAATACATTACTTTTGTAGAGTTGTGTTTTTGCTCTAGACTTATATTAGTTCCCGATTCCTAGTGTATAAAAAAATGACTACTCTGAAAAGACTTTAGTTTTATCAATAATTTATATAAACATGAATTGGTAGAAATATAACAAATTTATTTAATAAATTTGTCCTATTTTTATTGACTTACTTTATATTATTAGTTTAATAATAACTAAAATAGCTGATATTATATTTAAAAATTTTTTAATAATCAGCAATATAATATAAGACAAATAATCAAGTAGATAGATTTATTTGAAGAAAATTCAAGATGAAGAGGCTTTTTATTAAATCATTAAGACTTTAGAGCAGTGGATAATGCCCTTTTACAAGTTTTTTACAGAACATTTTATATTTCTAAGAGAACTTTCTACTAACTATTTATTTTCTAGCCTATTTTTTCTAAAACTTATTACAA
>CAJVPZ010002464.1:0-2500 GCA_910592135.1 Racocetra fulgida | reverse complement strand
CTTTCCCAAGATCGGGCTTGTTCGATGGTAATTCCTCCATGTACAACAAATATACAGCAGGACTATGATTTTTCCAAGGGTTATCAAAGAGGTCGCTATCTGATATTTCACTGTAGAAACCTTCGGCCTCATCCAATACTTCATCTTCGTATTTGAATTTGTCAAACGTCCCATCATCTTCATTTTCTTCAACTTCAATAAGGAGATAGTCTTCATTGTACAATATCAGGATTTCTGCAACCTGGCCCTGATATTGCACATACAATCTACTTTCGTCTATGTGCAAACGGGCATGGGTCTGCTTGAACTAATCCATTCCAAGAAGAAGAGTCTTGTTGGTGGATTCAATGACCTGGAAGTTAGTCAGGATTACAAGGCCACCTAATACTAGCTTTACATTGACGATTCTTCCTAACGTTCTTACTCAGGTCCCATTCGTCGTTACTACCATGGTGGTGGAAGGTTCGGTAATTTTCAATTGTAGTTTTTTCATCATTTTATTGGACAAGATGTTCACAGCTGCACCGGAGTCCAGAACAGTGATCACAGAGTCATTCTTTATCCTTATGTAACAACAGGCGGCCGTTGTTCTTCTATTCGACTGATTCTGGACGGTGCTTGTTTGCATGGTCACAGGGGGTGGGTTTACTGATTCCAGCGGGGGCAACGGTCTTCTCAAAGCATTTGCTAGCTTCTGCCTTTGATCTGGGTACTTCAACATTTGTCCCAGAGTTATATTGGCTTTTGATTCTATAATGTCTCTAGCCACGTCATATGATTCCAATTGATCAATTACTAAGGAGCCTCTCTTTCATCGAGGTCTTGCAAGAGGGGCTACTGGGGCTTCTGGTATTGGTTAGGAAGGGTTCACATTGACCGGAGGTGCTACCAGGGCTTGTGGTACTGTTTGGGAAGGATTTACATTTACTAGAGGCACAACGGAGGCTTCTGGTCTAGGAAGGATAAACCGATATCTTTCTGCGGCTTGATCCTCTAATCTTTTAGAGTGTTGTTCTTTGGGCCTTTAGGTGGAGTATGGTTGATGACAGGCCACGGAGGTCACAAAGGCTTCTTCTTCCTCGACTTCAGGCTCGTATCCTTCATCCATTTCAATTCTGCAAAAATTAATATTGTTAGGTCTGAGTAGGATACGGGTAGGCTGGTTGGTTGGGTTATTTTGGGCAGGTTGGGGCCGATTTTGGCTTTGATTTTGGGTTCTCTCCAACATACAATAGCGAGAGATGTGGCCAGGCTCACCACATTTATAACAGACCAGCCGGGACAAATCATAATTACCATTATGATTATTATTATTATGCGGGAAGCGGGATCTTGGTGGGGCAGTTTCCTTAGACAAGGTAAAGGCAGCTGTTAATTTTTCGGTCATTACTTGCATTTGTCAGGTTAGATTATTAAGATCATTTTCTAATTTCCTATTGCTTTGGGACCTTTCTCTGTTTCTTGCATTGTAATATTCTCTAGCCTCAATTTTTCATGTACCGAGTATAGCTTCTTCCAACGTAGCGAGTTCAGCAACACTTAACCAGGAGGCAATTTTCGACTTTAGTCCTCCTAAGAACATGCGTACAACGTAAGCTTGGGGCAACTGATGCTCTGCATCGACTCTATGCAAAAGTTTCTTGAACTTAAATACATACGAATCGATGTGCTCACTTTCCAATTGTACGAGAGAATTCAAGTCCATTTGCCACTTATGACGATGTTCGAGGGTGGCAAAATACTGCGTAAAATAGAAGATGAAACTGGCTTCCGGTTCAGTTTCGTTGTCTCAAAATTCTAGCAGGTTCTTAATACCATCATACCAATTGGCGGCAATGCCTCGTAAGTACCCAGAGGCTATCCTAACCTTCCTTTCGGATGACCAATTGTTAGCATCAGCCACACGATCGAATTTTTTAACCCACTCGAGAGGGTCTTCCTCTTCTGTTCCATAGAACAATTCGACACGAACCAAGTTGGTTTCTCTGCCGGCAGCTCTGGCGGCAGCAGCAACTCCAGCAGTGGCATCTCTAAAAGCGTTGGCTATTTCTCTTAAAACTGTTTGAAGAGCGTCCTGGTTTTGATACGGGTTCAGATTATTTCTACTATGGTTTCTTTCAAGATATATGGGGTAATCGTCAAGGGGGGTCCTACTTCTATCACTATATTTCGATCGCTGGTCCTCATTGTAGACGGATCGGGCTTTATGATTTTCTTGGTTGGGGAGAGGATCATCATTATTGTCTGGCTAAACGTTTTGCTGGTCTATGGCGCCTTTTTATTGCTTGTTTATAGGGTGGGGTGCAGTATTCGTAGGTTGTCAAGTTTCCGTAAAAGATCCGATTGTTGGCTAGAAGAAGTGAGATTGCTTTCTTTTTTAAGGTTTATTAAGATGACCCTTTTAGAGTCTATATATATATATATAGTTTTTTTTTTTTTTTTTTTTTTTTTTTTTTTTTTTTTTTTTTTTTTTTTTTTTTTTTTTTTTTTTTTTTTTTTT
>CAJVPZ010002463.1:0-12379 GCA_910592135.1 Racocetra fulgida | reverse complement strand
GGTGTCGAACGTACTCACACAAACATAACTGCTGCTTTAGCTCAATTAACTAGTGTAGACGATAAACTTGGACCACATAGTGTAATTATGGGTGTCACAGTAAGTCATATAAAAGGATTTCCCTTAAAGTGTTTCAGGTTTTAAATTATTATTTAGAGTAATTTTTCATTATCGCTTAAAAATATAGCAATTTTGTCACGCTTATGCACTTGATCGTATTCTTCATGCGCCTTTAATTCACGTATGTAATTCTATGTTTGATACTTTCGTCATTACATTGTCAATTAAGAGTTATGCGTTAATGAAATACTGTAGGGTGCTACTACAATCATTCATTCAATCTTCAATTGGGAAATGTTTTGTGAATCAGTTCAAAAATATAAAATTACCCATATTTGCGCTACACCGTCAATAATAATTGAACTTGTCAATAATCCAGAGGCTCAAAAATTTGATTTGTCAAGTGTGGATAGAATTATATGCACGGCAGCTCGGTTAGAGTATAAAATAGAAAGAAAATTTTATGAAATGTTTAAAATATTGATTCTTCAAGCTTATGGTAAGAAAGTTTATCACTAGGTCGTTTGAACTAACGTAGCTTCTTTTCTGAACTTTCTTACCTTTCATTATGGTGCATTATTTGTATGTCATAATAAAGGTTCTACTGAAATGGCTGCGGTACTGTGTTGTCTTGATACAATGGAAAATGCAGTTCCAGGTATTATGTTATTAAATGATGTATTAAATATTTCATGATTTACTAAAACAATATTTTTAATAGGTTCTAGTGGGGTTCTTACTCCACATATGAAGGCTAAAATATTATCAGAAGATGGTCGTGGTAACTATGGATATATTTTTTCCTAACTTAAATCCAAATAAAATTCATTATTTTACATTTACATTTAGAATTGGGATACAACGAACTTGGAGAATTGTGGGTTGAAGGTCCAAATATTATGAAGGCACGTAGTATAACCATTATACTAATATAATTATTTACTTGTACTAAAAATTTTACACTTTTAAATAGGGTTATCTCAATAATAAAGAAGCTACAGATGCTGTTTTCGACAAAGACGGATTTTTTTGCTCAGGAGATATTGCATCTGTTGATGAACAAGGTATATGTTATTATTGAATTATATTTAGATATATATATGCTTACATAATTATAATTTCCTTTTTTTTTTTATAAAGGGAACTACTTTATTGTTGATCGAAAAACAGAGTTAATAAATTACAAAGTACGATTATAATAATTATCATCATTTGCATACTATTATGATTTTAAATTTGACTGACACAAAAATCGAAATTTGCAGGGTTTTCAGGTGATACCTTCCGAACTGGAATCTATTCTACTTACGCATGATGCTGTTGCAGATGCAGTAGTATTAGGATATTATTCTGAAGAAGAAGCAACCGAAATTCCTATAGCATATGTCGTAATTAAAAACGGGTATGAGCAGTCTCAATCATTAGCAAGAGAAATTCAATTTTTTGTAGATGAAAAGGTTGCACCGCATAAAAAATTAAGAGGTGGCATATTGCTTATAGATAAAATTCCAAAAAGTGAGACTGGTAAAATTCAAAAAGTAGTTTTAAAGGAGAAATTAAAGAATGATAAGAGAATTAAAATGAATTAGTTTATTGTTTATCCAATATATTATTTTGTCAAAGTCAATTTATTTATGAAGTAATAAATTGTATTTTTACATTCTATTATTTTTATTTGTTTCCGAGTTCAAAATATGCCATGTTGTACTGGATATAGCTAGGCCCTATTAAATCATAAACCAAGCTCAGTGTTATATTTAAAATTTGTTAATTAAACACGTGTGTATATGAAATATTGCTATATTTGAAATTTAAAGAAAATAACTATATAAAATAATTAGATTATGTATATCGATAGATAAAATATAAAGATATAAATACAGTCAGACCTCTCTAAGTCACCTCTAGTGTTGGTAGGCGAAACTGTTTTTGACAAATGGCGAAAGACGAAACTCTGGCGAAATGGCGAAACTCTGGCGAAACCCTGGTAAAATTGAAACCCCTGGGGAAAGTCAAAACTTGGCGAAGATCAAATCCTCTAAGGCTTTAGAAAAGACTGAGCCATGTTAATAAATCAAAATATTTTGCATATGGATATTAAGTTCAGCATGTGTCTTACTTAAAATATACAAAAGCAATAAACAAAGTGATAACCTTTCATTTGTATTCAATTACTATTAAAGAAAACTAGATCTCCGGCTTTTGGAACTTCGAAGTAAACAAATTCAGCCTTGAAAATTCAGAGCCTAAAAAATCTTGTTTTCTTTTAGTAACGTTTATTTATGTATTAGTATTATTTATGTAAAAAAACCTATCAAAATATTTAAATAAATTTATTGTTAGATTGTTTAGGTTTTTTCTTTTTAATATTTCATTGTTAAAATCTTTAATTAAATACTATACATACGTATGTATGTAGCTCGTTAACACTAATATTACTGGCCGATGCTCTAATTTATCTAACTCTAAATCTTAGGGGTATTAATTTGCAAATCCGTGTAATGTAAATTTGCATAAAATGAAATTAAAATTAGGGTAAGGGCAGGCTTGTGATGGGACGGGATTAATTTATATAAAAATTTCGCAAGGTTCTTTTTTTATTAGTACCCAATAGGTGGTTGAATAAGCGAAATTTTGAAATAATTTTATGTTACAACTGATTGGCTTTCTATATATCCGTGTATATACATGTATATAGTGTACAAATAGAAATTGCCTATAATAAAATTACCAATTATTAAAAATTTTTATTGTAAAAAATATATATTGTAACAAATATAATAGCACGGGGGTCATGGACACGGAAATTATGGATTTAGTGTGATTAAACAAAATCACACTAAATCATATAATTTTGCTTCACTTATATTACGTTGGTATTATGTGCACTCGTTTGAAATTTTTAGTATCGTAATATTTTAAAATGTATAATAAACTATGATATTCTAGTAGTATATTAATTTATATAGTATGCTAAAACACCATAAATAAATTTGTCTTCAAAATTAGAAAGAGAATTTTGCTATTTTAATAGTTCAAAAGAACAACGAGTACTTGATTTAAAAATAACAATTAAGTTAATACAGTTAACTATAAATAATTTTATTTTTTCTAGATTAATTAAAAGAAGTGTTTTGTTAACAATAAATGAATCAGAAACAGATAAATTTGTTTAGTTGAGTGCAATATTTAACTAATTTTTATTAAAGTGTTTTTTAAACAATAAATAATTTGAAACAGTTAAGTTATTGCTTAGTTGAGCACAGTATTTAAAAAAATTACAAGTTTTTTTTATTAGATAAAATGCTTAGTAAACATCATTAAATCGCATTTTTAATTTTTAATCATCAGTATATCAAATATTCCATAAGGTAAAAGAAGATATTTTGGATAATGTGGTGGATCATATATTATTGAATTTTCATGTGTTCTACTAATTAGAAATTAATAATTCTTATACTATTTGATTTGTCTCACCATGACAGATTGAATGGTGCAAAAAATATTCAATTTTGATAAAGGAATTGCAAGATACTTATACAAATAACTTTTAATTTACATAGAGTGATTGATACTGTAGTGATCATCATAATGCATATATATAACTGTTACTTAATTGGTGTTGAACTCAAGGTTGTTTTATTTTGCATTTTGAATAAACCCTAAAAATTTTGATTATTTTATTATTAATTTTAAATGTTTAAGAATTTACTTGTTTATAAAACACTGCAATCAAAGAATATTTAGTTGGTTAAACTTTTTTCCTCAATTCAGATGTTCTATAGAATAGGTGGCAAACTCTGCAAACTCCGCAACTCCACTATTAAAAATTAATGATTACTAATAATTATTCTTATATTGCCCATTTATTCTATAGAACATCCTTTTTTTAATCTTAAAAATTATAATTTGAAACTTAATCATACATATAAAAATTAGATCTATGAAAATTGTAATATGAATAAATTGAATTTAAATTTTCTTATTAAGCCAGATATTTTTTTTTGAATTAGCTGTATACATGATAAGATTAGTTACAGATTTGTATCAAGATGATATTAATTTTAAACTATCTATTATATCTTGTATAATCACCTAAGTATAACAAATTACCTCTTAATTTTCTATTTATAAACTAATTTAAGACTAACTACCATTAGTTATAGAAGGGGAAAGAGGAAGCCCAATAGTTAAAGTATAAGATTAATAAAAGCATAAAAAAATAAAAAAATTTGATTATGCTATTTTTAAATAAATAAATCAATATTGTGATTATAAATTGTTGTTGTAGATGTTCTAGTAGTGGTATTTGGAAAGAAGAATTTAATTGGTTTGGATTTAAATGTAATGTTTCTTGAAGTTTTCCAGTCATGTTAGAATAGGTTTCTAATTTGCTAAATGTTTAAGTTAAATCAAGAAAGAAGATTATTAGAAAGATAGAGACAAAAGTTAGTAGTATTTTTAGTAAGAATAGATTGTAATTGGTCAGTAATACAAAAAGAAATTGTTCCTTGTATAAGGAAAAGAAAGTTTTGAGAAGAAGTGTTATGAGTATTTGAATTAAATAATATATTTGTAATTGTTACAGGATTTGTATTTTCAATTTTAAGTTTAATTATTGTTTGAATTGTATATTGATAAAGTATTTGATATAGATCAAAAAAGTATGCTTGATAACAGTTTAACAGATGTAAAGTATCTTCAAATTGGTTGCATCAAGTACAATTAGGAGTTAAATAAAGATAAGGATAGCAAAGATAAAGGTTGAACATTGTAAATAGATTATTTAATAGTATTTTAATATATAGAGAAAACAAATTAGTTTTGTAATTACAAGAGTTAGTGATAGTTGTAAAAGTTTTAATATTGAATTGAAAAATGTTACAGATGTTTTTGAGTTAGAGAAATTTGTTAAAGGTTTCAATAAAGATTATATTTTTTGTAAATTTATAGATTTGTGAGGTAAGTAGGATATTGTACCATGAAAAAAAAGATAATGTTATAAGGTGATCTAAATTAAGTTCAATAGATCATCTGTTTGTGCTTCTTTTTGCAAGAATATTAGCATTTCGATTTAAAGCATTTTTGGAGTATGCTTTAACTTTGTGTATAGTGAGTGATATATTTTTCTTTTGAAGAAGATTGTTAATAATGTATAGATAATCCCAGTTTTTAGTTTTGATTTGTGTAAAGTGGTAATAAGGTAAATTTTTTAGAGTTTAGATTGTAGAGAAATTATCATAGTGAATAGGTATATATAAGTTTTGTGATAAAGAAAGAAGTATAAATATGATTGGTGCTAGTTCAACTCTTGTGGTGTTAAAAGCATTTGTAACATTAGCAGAAACTTTAATTTTGGTATTATTTTCTAAGATCCAACCAATTTCCCATTTGAAGATTTGGTGTTTGAGTATTTTTAATTGATGAATCTCTAATAAGGTAAATTGTATTTGTTGATAGATATTAACAAGTTCTGTTTGGTATGCTGGAGTAATGATAGAGTTGATTATAAGTTTAATATTGAGATTTTGTATTTAAATATATGTATTTTCTAGAGTAATAGGTTGGTGTAAGGAGGAGGAAATTTGTGATAGTGATAATATTTCTTGGTAATCGATTAAGAGTTTATAAGTCTGTTTTTATTTTTGACTTTTACAAAGAAAGTTGACTGTAGATGCAAAGGAGATTGTAGATATTTGTTAGAAAGGTTGAAGGATTATAATGGCAGGAGATTTTTGAAAAATCAGGTAGTTTTCAAAGAAAAAGTTGTTTTGTGTAATAGAAATAATTTTCCCTATCTATAAATTAGTTGTAGAGAAGAGAATTGTCTAGTTATTTTTTTTAGAGATTATAGATAGTATTGAATTAATAAAGTATATTAATAATGGATTAATATTTTCTAGTTGGATTGATGGCCAGGCTAAGAGTAATAAGTTATTAGTTATTTGATTTTTAATATATTTGTACCAAGAAGAATTGGTTCTCTGGATGATTTATGTGTTCGAAGATATATGTTGTTCTATGGTAGTAGAAATTGATTATCAGATATGAGGAGTTGTTCAATATAAAGTATTTGATTGTTTTTAAGACTTTGAATAGTTGATAGTTTAGAATTTGAGAGAATAAAATTGTAGATTATATTTAGTTTAAAATTATTTGAATTGTTTTTTTTTTTTTTTTATGGTTTATAGAACGACCTCATTGGTCAGGGGTTTCCCTTTATTATTAAAGTATCTGCAGTCCGTATTTTTACGGAAGGGTTTACAGTAACATATCAATGAGGGTACAATAAGCCACACGTACAACTTTAGTCATTGTCTATTTAAGGGTTCCGCCCGTAGGTTCCCCACTCATTGCCATACCTAAGACCCGCTTGTGAGTCCCCTATTTAAACTCTCTGATTTTCAATGTTATTCTGCTCACGTGATCCTTAATTTAGGTACTTGGTCCAACCTTTAGGCTACTTTACCCGTGAGGTAAATTCTACTAAAGAAGATAGTTCCCACAACCACACCTTATCTGGATTTTATTGTGCCAGAGGTGATTTTATATTAGGTAAGGCTAATCCTTTCTACAAACGTTGGCGACATTCTCCACATTTCTCACTATAGTAGTGACCATGCTCTGCCGTACCAGTTTCCTTCTAGGAATTTCTTAAACCAAACGTGTACCTTCACTTGGACTTCCACAGGGCTTCACATAAGATTATAGGCTCCTTTTTAGGTTACAGAGTATTCTACCTCCAGCCAAACTCGAACAGTCAATCTTGTCTGTGGGGGACGGGAGCTTATCCATTAAGCTATGGGACCCAATCCCCTCTACAACTTTATTTAGAAGTACAACAAATGCTAACTTAATAAAAACTCTTTTTTTTTTCTAATTGGCTATCCTGCCCTTGTTTATTTAAGATCAAGTTATTCAAAATTACAAGTAACTTATCTCTAACTAAAGTAAATCAAACCAAATGAAGAACTCACTCAGTAGCTCTTGGCCTCCCTCAAGGTCCTTAATTCACTAAGAACTTTTTTTCCATTGTTTATTGGCTGGCAGCTACTTGTTCATCAAGAAACAAAATCAGAAAATAAAACAAACAAACTAAAAAAAAAAAAAATACAAGGGTTAGGGCTCTATAGCTTAGTGGTTTAAGTGCCTACCCCCCACAGCCAAGGTCTTTGGTTCAAGTCCTACTAGAAGCAGTTTTTAAAATATTTAAATGCAAAACCCTGTGGAAGTCCAAGTGAAATACGAATTTGGTTTAAGAATTTCTGGAAGGAAATGCATTATGGAGAAGAAGAGCACTACATGTGACAGCGATGTTACAGAAGGTTTGACGACAGGAAGGTTGCGTAAGTAAATCCTGCTGGTGGCAAGGTAGCATCAACATCTCTAAGGCAGTCTTAGGATCTTGATTTGGGAGGGTAACACAACTGTAAAAAGTGGTGAATATAAAGGGATCTGTAGTAAAGAATTAGCCTAACCAAATAAGGAACATCTCTGGCAACTTATACTAATATGAAGTGGTTAATATAAAGAGGTGTTACAGAATATCTGTGTACGTGTAAAGACTCGCACATCGTCGGTATAAGTCACACCCAATTGGAAGTCTCTAACGAAACACAAGACCAATATGGATACACCAATTCTAAAACACCAACCAGTACAGCCATAAGTTGGAAGTAATACTGTTACACAAAACTTGATTGGAAGTAGCTCTACTTGTTAGAATCACGCCCATGTCTAGGTCTATACCAATTCGGGAAGTATATAAATAAATATACTGTACATATACTCAAATGATAAGTCCACCACTGAAAGGGTATAAAGATCGGTGAGATGATTAGGAGAGTGATCTGAGGATTCACCTAAGTAGGACCCTATGTATGGATAGGTGTATACACCAAATTAGAAGTACTTAGATATGACGGCAGAAAAATCTCACCAATCTGGTAGTTTATATAGTATATGGAGAATATATTAAAACATAATATAATAGTATAGAAATCCTGATATATACTAAAAATAGTGTTAGATAAATCAGCTAGGGATGTGCATTTGTGAATAAAATAGTCTTAAGCTGAAGTCTTAGTAGTTATATCATAGTTATCACATAATTTGTAATTATAATATAAATAATAAAAGACATAGGCAAAAGATGCCACCCTTAAAAAAAAAACACAAAGGTATAGGGGACTATGGTAAAAGAATACAAAATACGAAAAAAAAGGGGTAAAGAAATATCGAAAAAACAAAAACAAAACACAAAATTTGCTAATTTTAATGCCATGGTTTTAAACCTGTGGATGGCTTGAAAAAATTACATTCTGACTAGACAATTAGTCTCTACTTCTATTTTTTTCTAAACTAGTATGCATAAGTAAAAACCTGATAGGAAAAACTTTATCGACCGGCTTAAGATAGAAAGGTTGGAACAGAGTCTCAGAGCATCATTTATACAGATATTCATTGTATTTGAGGCATGTATATATACATGTTTGTTGTTATATTCCGATTTGGAAGATAAACAATGCTGACTTGTTTGGTACATATGATGTCAATTATTTAGAAAGAATAAGCTAAAACGCCCACTTTTTACAAAAATATCCTCAAAAAAAAGTAGTGGGCCAATGAGAGTATGTGAGGTTCTTCTTATAAGTTTTACAGTTATATAGTCTTGCTTCTCTATTTCTACCATTTAGAAGTACATGTTGGCTACTTCTACAGACTTGTACTCAAAATAAACCTTCTAGTTTGGATGCCGAATACTTTAAAAGTCTGCTAGAAAGAAAACTTGATACCAAAAAAAACCGTTTATATTTTTTGACGCCCGCTCCTTGGTATTTCACATTTGGATACTTAGACTTTATCGACAACAAGCTGCTCCTACTTATAGAATCAAGTTTTAGTATCTACTTTGTTATTACGCAGAGGACCATTTATATAATGGTCAGACCTAACGTATAGAGCAGACTATGGAATCCTGTGCAGCTGTAAGAACTGAGCTTAAAACAGCGAACGACTTTGTAGAAGACATCTATAATACTGGCAAATCATTCTCAACATCCTTAAACCCCTATGATGAGCCAACTTAATATACTGACTATACAAATACTTTCTATACTAATGAACTACACATTATTTTATATAACCCCAATACATGTTATAACAAGATTCTATTGTTCTGCAATCTTCCTACACTTCCGTATCCACAAACTATCAACTCTTTTATTAAACATCTTGAATTCTTCAACTACAATCTTAATAATATATACAACTGTACATTTAATTTACTAATTAAAGAAGACTATAGCATTGCTTATGTTTATCTCTGGTTTGTTCATAATTTTGAATAATGTGATTATTTCATAGCACTAGTTGAAAGCTACAAATATCTTCCTTTTATTCCCCTCTCTACTATATTAGACATCAACTTCCTTAAAACAGTAACTATTCCTAATATAATCAAAGATGACTGGACTTACAATCTATACTTTTACTTTGCACAAGATGTTCGTCTCAATGTTTATAATATTGAACACACCACTAATCCAAACTCAAGACCTCTTCCACATTCATCACATCTTTGCTATAACAGATTTCTCAGATATCACAACCTACCAACACTACCTGAACCACAAACTATTATTTCATTTCTCAATCATCTTAGCCTTTTTGAATACAATCTAGAAAACTCACATATCTATACTCTTACTATCTCTATTAAAAAAGACTATTCTGAAGCACATATATATCTACCCTTTGAATCTAAACTACTACCAGATTACTTTGTTCCATCTAGAGAAGCCCTAAAGCATTATTACAATATCACTCTCAAATCTAATAGCTATATTACACCCAACTCACTAACAGATCTTTTTTTAACTTCTTCATCACTCTCATTAAATACCAGAAATAACCCTCTTCTAACTAATGAAACAGACCTTCCACTTACACACCTCTTACTTTATCTGAAAACTACTATACAAATCAACCCTTAAACATATCTAACACAACTTAAAGCTCCCCAAACCAACCTTCCTTTACACTTAAACAAATTAAAATCTGCTCCCATAATACAAATGGACTGTCTTATTCCAAACAAACCTTACTTCACAACTTCATTACTAAAAACCAAATAAACATTTTTGGTCTTTTTGAAACTCATCTAAGTGTTAAAGATGCTAAATTACTCTCACTAACTCAAAACCTTTCTAATTATACTAACCTCTGGAGTGAAGCTGACAACACCAGACAGGGTGAAGTTGGTCTTCTAATATATGAAAATCTCTCTAGATTCATTAGCAAAATACAAGAATACAAAGGTTATATCCTCTCTATAGATTTATCTTTATCAAACTATCCTATCCGACTTATACAACTATACTTTCCAACCAAAGAAAAACAAACTTTAAAAAAAGAAATATATGAACAAACACTCCTTCTTATTCAAAAAACCAACTATAAAATTATTATTATAGGAGATTTTAATGCAACACCAACTCTTAAAATTGATTGACTACCATCTAAAAAACTCAAACCCCAGAATCCTTACTAATTAAATACCTCAAACCAAATTTCTATGATACCTTTAGAATCTTTCATGCTGATCTTCCAAAATTCACTTGCTATTACAAAGATCATCAAAGCAGAATAGACCAAATTTGGACAAACCTTCATATAACCATCTTAGACTATGCAGATATCTTAGATACAACTCCTACAAATTCAGACCACAATATCACTTTTAGAAATTACTTTATCTGCTGCTTCAATACCACTTCACAAACAACCCAAGAGGAAAATAACTCTTTGGAAGTATACAACAACTAAACAAATAGAAAAATATCAAAACCACCTAGATGAAAATCTTAAAAAAATCAAAAGTCAAATTACACAAATCCAAAATTAACAAGACTTGAATGAAATTTGAAAAATTATTAACAAATCCTTTATGAAAGCAACTAATAAATATATTCTATACAAAAAAATAAATCCTAACAAGAGAAAACAATCTACCCAAAAAATCAAATATATACCCACCTTCTTTCAATACAAAGCACTTGTTAAAATAAAAAAATCACTTAAATCATCTAACCTTCCTAATCATCTTCATAAATACTACAAAAAATTTCAAAACAATACACTATTAACACCTAATATTCTACCTATCTCTCAACTATCATCTCTCTATAGTCTTCTTAAAACTGCAACCAAAAATTTAAAAACACTAATAGATCAAGAAAATAGGAAACAAACACAACAGGAAATCTCAAACAAACTTCAAAAAAGGAACCTAAACTTCAATAAAAATTTCAAACTATTTTTCAAGAAAGTTCTTGAAAGATATAATAACAATACTAACTTAGACAAACTTCTCCTTCAGAACTCTTTATTAACAAATCCTAAAGATATTCAAGAAGCCACTCAACAACACTTTCAAAACTACTTTTAACAACAACCTCTTTTAACTATTCCTTCTGAATCTGACTTCTATGATCTATATAAACTACAACCTAAACTTGAGATTCATTATAGCAACCTCCTTACAGAAATTTCTGATGATGAATGGATCAAAACTATAAATCAACTATCTAATCAAAAAGCTTCAGGTCTTTCTGGTACCAACTACGAACACATTAAACTTGCCTCACAGCAAAGTCAAAGAATACTCAGACTTCTCCTATCCAAATGCCTACAACTACAACTAATATCTACAGATTGAAAAATATCCAACATATTTCTCATTCCAAAAAAATCAACTTGGAACTATACCTTAGATCAAGTCTGCCCAATCTCACTTATAGAACCTTAAAAAAATGTTTAACCAAAATTTTTATACAAAGACTCGACCAAATAATTAACCAAAACAATCTTCTTAGTAACCATAACTTTGTCGCAACATCTAACGTTTCTATACATACATCAATTCAGATCTTACACAATACAATTGAACACTATAAATATAACAACAAAGAGGCTTGAATACTTTTCTAAGACATGTCTAAAGCCTTTGATAAAATCAATATCCAACATCTTGCACAAGCATATAAAAGAATAGGCATGCCTTAACAAGGCATAAACTTTATAACAAATTTATACCAAGATCAAAAAGCAAGAGTTATAACAGCATATAGCTTAACAGATCCTATTACACTTTTTTCCGGTATTTATAAGGAGAAATATACTCTCCACTTCTCTGGAAAATCTACTATAACCCTATTCTAACATATATAAATAATAAATATCAAAACTCATTTCTTAAAATCCAAGCATTATCTCCTACTGAACAAATTCAAAATATACACCCCTCACAAATTACTAT
>CAJVPZ010002462.1:0-12380 GCA_910592135.1 Racocetra fulgida | reverse complement strand
GTATTGTAAAATAATTTTTTTATGTGTTTCACACCGTGTGTAAAATCAGTTGTGTAACATCGACGGTTCCTCCTGTTGGATCACACGCTTTGATGAAATACGTCGCTTATTTTATTTGAAATCGGATGCTAAATCATTTAATAATCAAATTAACTTATAGTTTAAAAAATTTTCACAAGAATCATATTCTTTTTAATCATATTTATACGCCAAAAATGATCTTAAGCATTGTTTTTTTTTTTATCTTTTATGGCTCTATTGATTAATTAAACGATTTTTTTTTTTATCTTTTATGGCTCTATTGATTAACTAAACGATTCCTACCAAATCAATATATTTTTTTTAAAAAAAAAGATTTTGATTAATGCAATGAAAATTTATCTCTAAGGGATCCCCTAACAAACAATCATTTAGGTTGTTCCATTTTAAGTGATGAACTATGACGAAAACTCTAACTAGTCTTTCTCAATTAAAACTTCCAGATCTTTATAAGGATCAAGATAGAAACTTAGCGAATCCAGGTTTATTGTCTATTGTGCCGACTGTTTTTTTTTAAATATGCTGACTTAGAAATGCTGTACGGAGACCAGGATAGTTTACATACATATTTCCAAGTAAGTGACGCATTAGAAACAATTTATAATATTCAATGTGCTGTCAAAATATTCTAAGATTAATATCGCTAAAAAAACTTAGATTAGTAATCTTAATATTGATGACCGATACTGAGGATATATCAAAAAAAAACCCTTATCGTAATCAAAGAATTTTAAACGGAATAATATAAAGGTTTTTGTATGACAGATGAATATTCAAGATTAGAAGTTGGAATATAATTAACTATGATTAGAAGGGTAGTTCCAATTGTTGGGATACTCTTCTAACTTTTATATACACGTATTAGCGTAATATAATACTTTTAAAATTTGATTGATCACAATTATCACTTCCGTTATCATCATTCATTTTATTGTTGGTACGATTTTTTGGTTACGATATATAGCTATTTTGATTATCCATCGATATAGGAATTTAGAATTAAGATTGTTAGTAGAAAAGTATAAATGGGTTTTAAAGTCTTAAAAAGAATCCAGATTTCATTTTAAACTGATCTCATTATCATCTACGAAACTAATTTTTAGTTAACTATATCAGTTAAAATTCGATCTGATTGATATAAAGTAGAATAATACATCTTAAATTTTGGGCGGAAATTATTAGTTTATAATTTTATATAATAAACTTTTTTTTTCGCTGAGTATATAGTTAAATGAATCGTATATAAACAAATATACTAAAATGCATGATTCAATGTAGCGCTGTAATTTTATTTGTCAAAATAAAACCTATTTTATCTCAGAAATTTTCATTCTAATTTAAGCATCAAATTTATAAAAATGCATGCAAATAAACTTTTATAAAAAGATAAAAAGTTTATAAAGTTTTCTCTTAATATTTTGAAAAATCAAAGAATAACAATCCAAATGAATTCATAGATTTAATTAGATTGATCCCATTATCATGTATTTGATTTACTTAAAGAATTTTCTTCCACACTCAATTACATGAGTCAAAAAAAGCGTAATACAAGTGTGTAACCACCGCATCACAATTTAGTTTTGCTACTGAAACTATGTTCTTTAGACTATCATCAAGCTTATGAGCAATACTTATATGCAGCTTAAAGTGTTTGAGACTAGACGGCTCAATTCTGGAACAAAGACGACACTCAAAGACTGGTTGACTTCGAAGGCTACCAACTCTTAACGCACCATGTATGTCAAGTAAATATGGAGGAGGGGGTACCCTCGTCGCGCGAAGTTCATCTGCCTCTTTTTTGAGCATTGGTAAAAGTGTTTTTTCGATAAATTCTCGTGTATAAACTGATTCATCCCTTTCTGGAGGATTTACATAACTTGGACATATAGCTAAATATTGATATAATGGATCCCAAATGCTTATAATTTTATTCAAAGGCCGATTAGCAGTTCCATATGTTAATTTCCTTAAACCTTTGATAATTTTAACTTGATTTTTAAGAATTCGTTCCGAATTTTCTTTCATACGTTTATCTAAAGAAGATTGATAAATCCCTGGTAAAATTCGTAAAATTCTTTCTCTATACTTTGACCAATCTTGTATTAAAAAAGGATTGGCACGGATCTCAGTTTTAATTGTTTTGAATTCATCTTCATTTTGTAGGCTGATGAAAATTTCACTAGTCATTTCTTCATTCAATTTATCAAAATAACGTTCTTGAACTCTAATGTATAATTTGCGTAAACTGCTTAACCAATCATGATAATGTTCGACTTCTTTATAATTATTTTCGACTTGTTCTCTTAAGTTATTCAAATCGATTGGAATATTACCATCGAATTTCATCAAAAATGCGATAATATTCTTAACATGTTCGCCCCAATAATATACTAATTTGGGTTGAATGCTTGGTGTTACTGGTGCAATAAGTCCAAGAATTTCATTATCGAGCTTAAAAGTATTTTCAAATATATTTGCACTATTAAATAATGTTAATAAAATTTTTAATTAAATCCAAATTATCATCAAGAAATATATATATATAAAATAGTAAATCAAATTTACCTAAACGCTCTTAGGACCATACATTCTTTGCAAGAGCGAACTCCAGGAATCCAGTATACTGTGCATGCTCTTATTTTAGTTTTACAAAATTGACAACCTTTCTCAAACGTTAATAACCTTGCAAAAGTTTGTTCCCTCATTCTTGGTGGAGGTTCTTTATCGTGAAAAATTGTAAACCGATTTCTAGAATTTTTCCAAATTTCTCTTGCTAATGGATTAATACATTCATCTAAAATATTTTTGAAATCTTTGCATACGCATACCATCGCAAGAAGATCTGATGGTCGTAAATTATAACAGATAGATATAAACGTTTTTACGTCTTGCATTTTTTTTAATAGGGTACTTGAGTACGTACTGTATATACGCGTGTTAAAAAAAAAAAAGATCCTTAGCTGCAACCGTGAGAATTTCAAAAAAAAAATCTAGTGGCGTCATTGTAGGGGATGCGGCGTAAATTAAGGGATGAGGTGACATACTGTGGCGCGCCTTTAGCCAATGAAATCAACGCAGATCTGCACGAGACCGTAAACAGTATTATCACGTTTTTGTAATTTTCTTGAGTCCTATGTAAGCTATGTAGAGCAATATAGTCGGGTCAATAAATTTAGTAACATTGATAATAAGCGTTTATTATACTCATGCGCATGATAGTTGATCAGACTCTTTAGAATAAGCCTATACCCTAACCCTACTCCTATATAACATGCTAACATGAAGTATAGTCCTAACCCTAACCGCAGGTAGGTACGTACATACGTACATACGTACTAATACCATAATATTTATACGTAATTAGTTACCAGATTTTAAATTATATCAATTTGAATTAATTATGCCGAAATCACCAGCTTAATCGAAGTATATTCGGTCAACTTTTATCAAATGTTTCAGGAATTATGAAAATTTCAAATTTCATGTTTAATCTTCTCGGATTATATTTTAAATTTCCTATATGTTTCGACAGTCATTATAATGAATTTCTTTTAAAATATGTACGTACGTACCAGCCTGGAATTTTATTTTTTTTTTAGCGCTGGTCATGACGCCTTTATCCATCGACACAAGAAACCTCTTGATATATCAAATGAAAACATTTTAACCACCTTTTTTATCATGCCAATCGCATGCTTCATATTCTCGAATTATCAAATCTAGCTTCTTAAATTCTTTTAGTTAAATTATTTGGACGATAACTTTTTTTTACTTAAAATACTGCAATAGTAACAATAAATATGCAAGTCATATTTAACATTTATTTCAAGAAAATAAGCTTAATTCCAAATAAACTTGTATAATTTATTATCCGAAACCCTACTATGATCGGAACTATCAAATAACTCCTGTTATTGGATGCAAAGTATCCAATAACTATTATATATTATCTCTTTAAATTTAAAATGTAGTGCTAGGCAGGGAACAGGACGTTATATGATTTAACTGTGTTAGACATGCGGAATCCTGATATATCAATTGGAATCAATTGTTAGAACATAACCTTCCGATGCATTGTTACGCAAATTTTAATTAGAAATAAATCCATTTTTGAAAAAAAATCATAATAAAGATCCCAGATAATCAAACCAATTTAATTTACACTATCTGTGGGTACTGCTATTCACTATAGTTTTTTGTTATTCGTGTTTGTTTATATCCAATTCAATCGCTTTAGAATCATCATCTGTTTGACTACTTTCTAATTTCTGCTTTATTACTAATCGAATATCTAATATAATCAATTGTTATAAATAAATATTATTAAGATTAGCTTATACCTAACATATCATCTCAATAAACCATAATTTCTCACCTGTAATTATATTACTATTTAGTTTCATACTTTGTAAAGTCAATGCTTTACTAATTAATGGCGTTAATGGTCGACTGGAATAAATTGCTTGTTCGTTTATTTTAGTTGGTAAAATACTTGTACCTATAATTTCTGGAAATTTTATTTCTCCACTTTTTGCTTTTCTAATAAGTTGATCAAGCTCATATCCCAAATCGCCCATTTCCCTTCGTCTCCTTTGTTCCCAAAACCCTAAAATAGAAAAATTAATAAAATCCTTAAAAGTTCTTTTTTTTGGATCTGGATCCCAACATCTTTCCAATAATTTAACTAATTCGTGTGGAATGTCTGTTGGAATTTTTGGGCGAAAACCATTAAGAATATCTAGAATGAGATGTTCATCATGTTTACGATCAGAAAATGGCCTGTAGCCACTTATTACTTCCAAAATAATCATACCAAGGCTGTAAATATCTGAAGCTTGTGTAAACTTTCCTCCTTTCAATACTTCTGGTTCAACATACGGAATAACTCCATAAACTGTATCCTCATCTGATGATGTATCTGCTGGTTTGCTTATTCCTAAATCTGCAATTGCTGGAATATTAATCTGGTTAATGAGAATATTTCCACTATGAAGGTCACGATTAATGAAGTTATGATCATGTACTATCTTAAGCCCACTTGAAATTTTATGTAACAATCTTAATTTTTCTATCCAAGATAAAGGATTTTTACCTTTATTTAGAAAATAATGTAGATCTCTATTCTGTGCAAATTCTATAACTATTATGTAATTTTTTGTTTCAGGATGTCGCGTAATGCCGAGATATTGATGGATATTATCATTTTTATAACTATGATCTAAACTATCTTTTATGCAATGAAAAAAGGCTTTCAACTAATAATAATTAATAAAATAATAAAATTAACTAAATTCAATATATAATAATAACTTCACAGATATAATTGTTATACATACTTCATTTAAATAATCAGAATCCATTTTGTCAGATTTATTAAGTATTTTAAGAACAACATCATAATTTTTTTTTCGATTGAATTTTTGCTTCTTATAATTCCAACAAGTAATAAGTCCATCAACCCATGTTGCTTTATATATTACGCTAAATCCTCCTTTAGCAAGATATTCAATATTGGTAAATTGTTTATATGGAATAAATTCTAATTTTTTTCTATTTGTACAGTTTCTAAACGTTTGCGTTAATTCAATAAAATCATCTATTAATTTATTGCCACTTAAAACACGTAATGAGGCCCGGTAGCAATCTTTACATTGATTGAAATTCTTATCGTAGTGAAGTTTATAAAAATTGCATTTTTTGCATTTTCCTTTATACCCAGAGGCAAGTGAAATTGAATGCTTATTCCTTTTAACTGGTTTGACATTATATTGTTGTAAAGTATTAATCTGGTTCTCATAACACTGAGTAATTCTTGCATTAAAAATGTTTAGCAAACTTTGTCCAGTTTGATTTTGAGTAAAACATACAGTCCATTCTATAGATCGACTACTATTGATATTTAGCAAGCTTTCTTTATTATACATTATACAATTAGTTAAAATGCGTTATTAATAAAATTGCAATTGATTTTTGATTGTGAACAAAATGTTTTTTTTTCAAATTTGGTCATTTACATAGAATCTGTACTTCGTTATAATATTCGAAATAGAATTCGTGTAGATTATCCCATATTTAGGTAAATTACCCTCCGGGATTACTGCGGTCCGACGTAGTACGAATTCAAAATTCCAAGAATTCTAATTCCGAATTCTCTCAAATAGCTATAATTATGTTAATCATAATAATTACCCGAAATCCTAGTAAAATAGTAATAATAGTAATCGTTAGAATAGTTATTATCGATAGCATAGTTATTACCGTGAGTATAATTGTTATTATATTACGTACGTATGTAAAGAAAATACATTCAAAGTTCTAAGTTAAAGAAATCAGAGCATTCACTTTTATAGTGTTAAACTCTTGGAGTTCCAAACCCTTTGAAATAAGAGTAGAAGTGTTTGTCTTAACCCGTTGTACTCCTTTTGTTAAAAACCGTTCGTCGTTATCGTATTTTCTTGTCTCTGTGATCATCGAACATTGTATTGTATTTAGTATAAAGAGAAACTGTATTAGTAATACAAGCTCTTATCGTTATTAAAATCGATCCTGATTAAGTTTGTGATTGTGAACCTGTGATACCGTGACCTTGTACCATATTTTTTGTTGGCCAATTTCGATCACGAGACTCAGCCGCAATGCCCACGAAAAGAAGTATTAGCGAAGGTGCTATATTACTCAATACGGCACTTATCTGAATCCAACACTATCGCTATAACCTAAAATAACCCTGAATACTCGGACCAAGTCTTTCCACGCCTCGATCGAAGCCTTACCAATATTAGGGTTTGGTCATTATAGTTATAGTGTCCTAGTTTGGATAGTTTTGTTATTATTAATACTTGTAGTGAGTTTTATATTTCGGCCCAGCAACTTTTCCGACGCAACTCACTTTTTTCAACGTACGTACGTTTATGAAATATGTAATTGGAATGGTTTACTGTTTGATTTGACAGAATTGATGGTGGTCGGTACTCTAACAAGAGGCAAATTACGGTGCTTAGAGGCTAAAAAACTATCCAGTTCTGGATTTATTATAGCGCGCTCTAACCGTACTTCCAATGTATATTAAAAAAGAAAGCTTATTATACGTTCACATATGTGCTATAACTACGCGATCTTGTTAAGATTTAACAAATTGATTCGAATTTTCAACGACATTTAAAAGTATAAAGTGAATAATCAAAAATCTAAAAACTACTGTATTGCTTAAATCAGAATTCTATTGAAAAATTAAATATCAAAAAAAAAAAAAATTTAAATACGAAAACCACGATATATAGCGAAACTTATAGCCTTACTTGTAGATAAACTTATTTGTTTATGCGTATAATTATCAAGATAAAAATGTATTTTAATTTATATATTTTATTATTGCTAATTTCACTTAAAGGGTTTTACAGGCAATTTGCCTGCAATTTGAACATTTTTAAAATTTTTTTAAGTAAATAAAAATTTACTAATAATATAAAATATGATTTTTTATAAAATAAAAAATATTTTTAAAATATAATTTATTAGAATATTGCTATTCATCGCCAGTGGCGATATCGCCGGGGATACTATATCTCAAAACCTACTAGCTAACACATGTCAAAGGTACTAAGTAAAAATGTTCAGAACCCCCAAAAACCTAACCCTAACAAAGATTTGGACCCTTATAACTAACCCTAACTTTGGTCTAAAATTGCTCCCTATCTCTAAATTTGATAAAAGAAATAGGAGGTGGTGATATCGCCACCGGCGATAAATGCTAAAATTCATTTATTAACTTTATTATAAATTTTTTTTAAATTATTAAAAAAATTTTTGCGTATCAAAACCTTTCAACTTTTTGTGCAGATGAGATTTTAGAAATCTAACCGATAGCTTTGTAGAGTGCATTTTGAAGAACACTGTTACCGGTCAAGTTTTCAAAATTTTTGCTTCTACGACGAGTTGACGGTTCCTGAAGTTTATATGAGATTGTAACGCATATTAAACGATCAATTTTCAAATCGCTTATACTTTTTTAGCGGAATGTTTCTTAAAAAACTGTGCTTATAACGCTTTATACAATTACCACATAAGAAGCTTTAGCGATTTGAAAAAATTGAGATTGTCGAGTATAGGTAATAGTTATATCCTGGGCAGTTTGGTATAAGTGGAATTTCACAGTAAGTATAATCGGCTAGTTATAATTTTACTGCAAATTTCGCCTATATCCAACTACACAGGATTTAACTGATTTATCACCTGCCATCCATGTAAAATAATTTTCATGTGCTTATTTTAGAGCGAAACCTTTATTTTACATTGTTTTTGACATTTAAGATTAAATAGGGTAATACTCAATGCCTAGAGTTGCCTGCTGCAAGTTGCAAATTTGTATCTTCCAGACTTATTTATATTATAATTTACAAGATAATCCATATTGTATTAGATTATGATGTTATGTTCTATTGCGACGATAAGTCTCAACTCTAGTTGCACCGTAAAAGTCGCAATCAATTTTGCAGCAAGCAATACTACTTCCCATGCACAGTTTACATCTAATCCATTAAATAAAATTAACGCGTTGCTGGATCGAATTATTAATGGTTTTACTTTTCAGTGAAATCTATGATTTATTTGTTATGCGCAATATTATTATGTTTGTTGCATACAACGATAATATATGGGGACCCCCACAGCAAAAGGTGCAATGTGCCAAAAAATTTTTTTTCTAAACTCAAATTTTTGAAGAATTAGAATAATCAACTTCAATTTTAATAAAATTACAAAATTAAAATTTTTGGCCCATTGCACCCTTGCTATGGGGTTCCCATATATTGTTTTTAAATGTTTGTTCTTGTTATTTTAATATAACCTACATATATTTTTCTCTTGTTTTTAGAAGTTTTGTGATCTAGCGACTTAATGCATGCTTTTGCACTTGTCATGCAAGGTTATTATTATTTTTTCACTAAGATTGGTTTCATTTAATTAGTTCTTATTTTATTTTTTTTTAATGATTTAAAAAAAATATATATTTAAATTATTATTAAATATTTGTGTAAGCAATAACTCTGAAAAAAAGCGGCACATATGCATTTACGTTCTTGCACACGCACGTACGTTGTATTTGCTTGGAACCGCATAGTGATTAACAAAGATTGTTACTAATTTTCTCTTTCAATGAAATACTATGACAGTATAACTATTTTTTTATAAATTGGAGCGATGCGCTCGTTATGTAATAAAATATTCACTAATGAAATGTATATAGAGAAACCTTCCTAAATACTTCTCCCTCAGGACCATAGTAAAAATTTTCAAAAATGTGTATTTATAAAAAGTGTGCATTTATAGAGAGAAAATATATAGTATTATTATAAGCTGGGACCATACTATATTCTGAACTTAAAGAGATTTTACATAAAGAATGCCTTTATGGAGTATGCATTTAAGTATGTCTCTCTGCAGCACTATTATGTGCTGTCAATGTCCCACATTCCATCAACACTAATATCCTTAGAGGTGGTGTAGCGTCCGGATAATTATGTCTATATCTGATGCAGATATTATTTGTACAGTCAGACCTCCCTAAATACAATGTGACGGGACTATATATAAAGTTTAGTCAAACGTGCACTTAGAGAGGTATTGCATTTAGGGAGGTAAAAATCTATAGATGTAATATTAGTTGGCCCAAGAGAAGGCGTGCATTTAGGGGGTGTTTCATAGGACGTGCACTTAAGGGATAGCATTTAGGGTGTCTGACTGTATTATTTATTTCCTGGGGAGTAGAAATTACAGCAGAGGTTTATCAACTGTCATAGCACATGGATGGTCCGAAGGGCTATGATCGTCGGTTATCTCTGCTATAATTTTCCCCAGGAAATAAATAATAATCCTCGGGAACGTGTCACTAGATGTTAAGCTGTTTTCAAAAAGATGTGAAAAGGCAAATTTTCTGATTTACATATGTATGGGGAATCAGGAAATTAATAGTGACATAGAGATAATAAAAATTAACTGTTTTCGTATCAAAACGAAATTTATAATATTATTAGATTTTATTTATTTTTATTATTCTGTTATTGCATTCAATGACTGTTGCGCTAAATACAAAAATACAAACGAGGAACTTGCTTTGGATATTACTTCGTTGCGGGGTTGACTTACAAAAATGTGTGTGCGGAGTAATGGGTTGAGTTAATTAGAAGATAACGATAGTGGTTGAGAAGAACTTGGTATTTATGTGTACAATGCGTACTTTACTGATTTCTAATAAAGACACGAAGGCAAAGATGCCTGCAAGGTGAAGCGAAAGATGCCCATCATATACATGACAATTTAACAAATTTAATAAGAAAAATGCAGTGTTAAATCCATTACAATTAGAGATGCAGGCAAATCGTCCCAATGATTGCTCACCTCTAGTTACAATTAATACTTATGAGCTATCTAATAATAATAATAATAATATTTATGGCATATTCATATTATTATGGTTAGAAGTTTTGTGTTGCCCAGGTATTTGTCAGGGATTAATTATAGCTTCTCACTCTGTCAAACCACAATACCTCATATACATAAAGAAGCTTTACCTTTTTAAAACAACTATCATATCAAAGAAATACTATTTGCAATTTTAAGTTTTCGAAGTTTGGTACAAAATCCCGATGCTCACAATCCGATTGCACATGATCCGACAGAAAAATCTCAAAATATTAAAATCTTAAAAAATGCAAAACCCGACAAGAACAGAATACTGACAGTTTAAAATCTGAAAATTCAAAACCCTGTCTGCTAACCCTAATATTTTGCCTAAATGTTATAACGTTTTATTATCAACATTCTGTAATTTCGGGATTTTGAACTGTCAGGATTTTGTACACGTTAAGATTTGTACTTGCCAGTATTATAGTATTTCGAGAATTTTCTGTCGGGATTATGTACTATCTCAAGACTTTGCCTTCGGGATTATAGCATCGGGATTTTGCACGGCTTCTATTCAGTACTCTTCACATAGCAAAGAAACTATATATATCAGGAAATTGGTGAGAATCTTTCGCTGTCACAAGTTAGATTTACAAAAAGCTGAATTTCTCATGATATGGTGGTCTGTACCCTTCCACATCTTTTAGTATGCCATTATTCACGTGATTCCATATTTATATTCGTATTGTGTTTCACAGACTTTGGGCTTCGCTTTACTTTTTTCTTTATTTCACATCATTGTTAGGCCAGACCAATTTAATTCGGTGGTTTACATTACATCCTTCTCACAAAAGAGGGGGGACTGGAGGGAGTTTATTATAAAAATTTTATAAATTTTTCCGAAATTTTCCGCATATGTAGTGAGGGGGGAAAATGGGGGAAGGCAGAAGGGGGGTAATGTAAACCACCGAATTAAATTGGTCTGGCCTTACTATTTGACTTTTTTAATCGCTTTTGCTTTTTACTTCTGCGTTAACTTTTCTTCAAGCCCTTTACTTTCGCCTTGCTCTTACTGTGTCTTTTTAGCTTCGCTTTACTGTGCTTATTTACCTTGGCTTTAAGAAATATCCGAACAAATTAAAGTTCTTTACATAAAGTGTGAAACTTAACCATGGAAAGATTCCAATCACAATATGGTCGCTATAAATATGGTCAATCACGTGTAAAAAATAATTATGAAGGTAGTCATGTTTGACATTTAGTGCGACAGGGGATTAAAACGGATATATCCCGAATCCGATATCGATATTGATTTCATAATAAGACTCGAGGTAGGACCGTCAATGTTACACAAAATTTCAATTGATAAAATATTTTTTTATACGTTCTACAATACTTTTTCGGAAGCTCGGGTACTTTAAACCCCTGGTAAAGGGGCTAATCGTACTAAGTAATCCCGATGTTTTCGCTCTGCCCTACAACATATTCGCTGAATCCACCAACTTTCATAGTACGAATTACTTACGAAGATATAAGAAATTTAAAAACTACTACGTTGTTACGTTGCCAAAGTTTCGTTCGTTATATAAAAAAAAGGTAAAAACATTTGAAACGACGTTTTAGCAAGGTAATGTGGGTGAAAGACAATAGTTTATAAAATTTTTATTGTATACATTATACAGAAATCATCAAGAAAAAATAAATAATTATTAATTTAAACTTTTTTTTTCAGATTATAAAAACTTAAGCGTGAGGAGAAGCTTATAAATATACTTGGTGTTTATCAAAGTTGAAAAGGTTTTTTCATAGAATAGTAGTGTGAATAGTGTGTAATAAGAGATATCCAAGTTTTAGATTGAATGAGTAGTTAAGGATATAAGATATAGTATATGAGATACGGTATAAGAGGTTATGATAATTTTGTTAGTATAATAATAGTA
>CAJVPZ010002461.1:0-12382 GCA_910592135.1 Racocetra fulgida | reverse complement strand
AAAATCTGCTAGGATGAATAATACTAAAGGAATACATAAAACTTTGATTTGTTATCTTTTTGGAGTGGGTACAACAAAAGATAAAGAAAAAGCTAGAAACTTACTTAAGCTGTAAGCAAATTTTTTAATTATTGCATCTCATGAATTTATTCTTTGACAATATTTTACTTCATGTTCGTATTCATTTTATGTAATTTAGTGAGTAAGTATATAAAATTGGTAATTCATGTTTTTTAATTATTTATTCATTAAATTATATCATTTCATTCGTGCTAAATTAGGACGTGAGCATAAACCATTTATTATTTTAAGTATTTCCTATTGAGCAATTTACTCAAATCATTTATTGTACTGTAATACCGGTAATATAGTCTGTGAGTATATGGATTAAATGTTACTTATGCATTTATAAATTAAAGCTTATTTTATACATATATATATAAATTATACTAACTAAACGATATCTCATTTAGTGAGTAAGTATTGATAAAGAAAATTGATCAAAATATTGTGCTAAAATTAGCAATTAATTAAATATCTCGTTATGTTTTTTAGTTTGTAAGTATAAAATTATATGCGGCACTTAAAATCAGAGTACCTATAGATAGTGTTGTACATTTTTGTACAAAAATGTTGCCATTTTTGACTGTCTCGAGTTTTTTTTATCTTATCATTCAAACTGTTCCATCCAATATCTTCTGGCTTGACTCAATCTTGTCTCAACATTCCCGTGTACAGCACTACCTATAGAAACTTCAGATAAAATTTTTATATTATGTTTTTTTTGCACTGTACTTAGTCATTTACGCGCAATTTAATTCTAACATATAATTAGTGAGTAAGTATTAAAAAAAAAATAGTTATATAAAGATTTACAAATTTAGTCAACACATTTACCTAACCGAGCAATATTTAAACATTAATTCAGTCGGTGAGCATAAAGAAATTTTATTAAACTTTTAAACACAGTAATTCATGCATCATACATATTTATCTATTATTATTTAAGTTTGTAAGTATATTGGTCTACATATTTAAATAGAATTTACAATATATACCTACTAACATTTATTTGTGCAAATTTAGCCTGTGAGTATGATGATAATTACCCATCTACATGACATACAATGTTAAAGTTAGGGGCATTCGGATAATATGTACCAGTTTGTGACGTAGATATCCTGAACTACAAATCAGATTTCAAGATTAGGTGTAATGTAGCACGTTCGTTCTGCCAAAAATTGCTTATAACTCAAAAATCAGCATAATAAACCGCCTTTAGTGCTCTAACAAAAAGTTTCACTGGGAAATTTTACAAATAAAATATTCCTTTCTAACTTCTAACCCTGACCCTAACCTAAACTTAACGAATTTTAAAAATTTTGTCTGCGCCATAACCTGGTACACATATCCGAGTGCAAGTTAGGGTGGTGCAGTTATAATTCCAGTGGTGCGCTAATTTCGAATCACACGTTTTCCTATATGAAGCAAACTTAAACATGATTGGCTCACCACCTCTGCACTATTCCTGTGCTGACGTACCAGTTTGTGCACAATTAGCGTCGCCAAGTACCCTGCACCACCAACCCTAGTTAAAGTCAGTTCTTCTAGTGATGGTAAATGGAACTGGTCCAAATTAATAATGTAAACCGTTAATCATTGCGGATAATATTCGTCAAAGTAAAATCAAATTTGATTTCAATCAAATATTTGAAAAGAGAATTACTATTTGTACACTGGGGTACTATTATTTCTCAAAATTTCCCAAAGTTTCGATTATGAAACTACCTTTTGGCTTCTAACAAAAAAAAAGAATTCTTGCAAATTTTGGTATAAACTATGCCTCACCCCAATCTCAAACCTCACCCTAACTATAAGCAAGGGTTTAATTTTTTCATTTGTAGATTTGCAGATTTGCAAATTAATACCGGTGTACAAACACTTGTGTAAATTTAGAAATTTTTATTTGAAAATATTCAATTTCAAATATTATGAGCTTCTTTAGTAAATTTTTAGGGTGCCAAAATTTTTTAAGAACTTCAGCTAAAAATATCTTGACAATTACTTGATAAAATCGGGTTAATTTTACAGAATTGTAAAATTAAATAAAAAATATTATCCAATTTGTTCAAGTAGTTGTTAATATATTTTTAATTGAAGGTTTAAGAGCTTTGGAAGTTTGAATACTTGATCATCAAATATTTTCAAATATTTGATTAAAATTTAAATTAAGTTTTACAAAGCATAAGTGATAATTGTAACTATATATAAAATCAGAACTTACTAAACAAATCGATAACATTATCTTGGTAATATAATTTACATATTAGATAATTCTAAATTCTTTTATAGCATATGTCTTGCACAAAATTTTTAATTTTTCTAATAAATGTAGCGTATGAAAAGATATCGATTATTTAGTAAATTTCTGGCTTTAATATATGTCGTGCCCCAGATTAACGTACGCGTGCGTGCATGTAGTTTAGGTCAATCATCTAATGCCAAAATGGTTGAAGTATGAGGTACCTAGGCTACAAACTAATACAGGTGATAGTCTGAGAACGGCGTATATTTCTACAATTATACATTATAAGAATTTGGTAGTTTTTATATCAGCTATTTTGATTCGGAGTCGTCTAAATTTGATCAAATGGCCAGATAATTTACCGTCTATAGTTCCTATATAAGGCAATTAAAACATTATGTTCAACTATAAATTTAGTTTGTGAGTATATAAAATGTTCATTAATGCATGTGATTTAATTTACGTTAATTAATGTTAACCAATTTTTGTTCATTAATGCATGTGACTTAATTTAGTGCGTAAGTATCAAAATCATTACCGTTACCATATTTGTAGATTTGGCAAAAAATATAAATAACAAGTTTCTCATTCGTGCCAATTTAGTGCGTGAGTACAGAAATATTTTATTAATCCACATATATTACACTAGCAAATTTGTGATTATATATACATACCATTAAAACTCACTTTATGTCAATTTAGTCGGTAAATATGAAGTTTTGTTATATTAAAGTCTTAATTTCGCATACTGGTAAATTGTGTGAAGTAGTAATTATATTGTTGAAAACCATCATAAAGCGATGCTGTTTATGGAAAATGTAAACATTGCGGCGAATATAATACTAATAAGGCATGGTGTCTGTCATGTGATCCCGACATTACAACTGAAGAATGGACAAGTGGGAATTTTCGGATTGATAATTGCATTAAGGAAATTCAACTTAAAACCACTCAATATGATTACATGATTGAATGGATTCCATTTGATAGATTAACAGATATTGTAGAAATCGGTAGGGGAGGATTTGGTTCCGTATATTCAGCAACCTGGTTAGATGGCATACGAAAGATTGATGGTATAGATTATCATTACATAAGGACACGTGATAACCCATATAAAATTGCACTCAAGACCTTACCCACTGCCGAAGGAAACTCTATTACTTTCTTAAATGAAGTATGTTGTCTCGATTGTATAGCTTATTTATATATGGTTTATGGAACTAATTCATTCATGTTAACCAATTTACAAGTTTAAAAATTGCATAAAATGTATATTGATTGGTAGGGGACTTCGAATTTATGGATTAACTCGAGATGCACGCAATAATAAATTCTTAATGGTATTTCAATATGCAGATGGTGGAAGTATTCGTAAATTTTTGCGATCAAAATTTCATAAACTTACATGGAAGTTTAAATTAAAACAGCTTATGGATATTTCACTTGATTTATACGTTCATACTGATTTTCATAGCGGCAACATTCTTCAAAATAAAGAAAATGCTTATGTCTCAGACCTAGGATTATCTAAAAATGAAAATGAAAATGCATCAAAGGGAAAAATTTATGGTGTTATACCCTACGTTGACCCGAAAATTTTGTGTGGAGAAAAGTTTACACAATCATCTGATATTTATAGTTTGGGTGTTGTCATGGCAGAAATATCAACTGGACAAATACCTTTTGATGGTTACGAACTTGATGTGGGTCTTGCAATAAAGATTTGTAATGGATTGCGGCCTGAATTTGCACCTGGGACTCCTAAGTGCTATGTTGAATTGGCAATGAAATGCATGGATTCAGATATAAAAAATCGACCTGTTGCTCATGAGGTTCATGAGAAGTTCAAGGAATGGCATAATATGTTACAAAATTCAAATGACACAAGTGAAACAAAAAAAGAATTCTTAGCTGCCGATGAAATTATCAAAACCACTTATTTCGCAAAAGAACCCAGACCACATGTATATTTCAAAGTTCATCAACACGCGGGAAATATCGCTTGCAGTAAGCACATATGAAATACAAATATTAACGAAGAGTGATTCACTTCTAAGTTACAGTCAACCCTCTCAAGATGCATAGCCGAGGGGCCAATATGAAAAATTTTGCAAATCTTGCATTTGAGAAGTATTACATTTAGGGAGAAGTTTTTCATAGACTATACATTTAGGGGTTGCACTTAGAAAGGCTAACTATTAATGGTAACAATAAATAATAAACCCTTTTCCAACGCATTTTTTCCGAATTATGATCTTCAGGAATAGATTCTTTTAAAAGATTAATAATAGCCTTATTTCTTTCACTTTCAAAAATACATATGTTTTACTCTTCTCTTGTATATATATGGTATATGTCTACTAGATAAGCAATCCATTCCAAATCGATCTTTGTTTGCTCTTTATTTTTCATAATTTGCTCATAATATCCTTCCATGTTTGCGAATCATGTGGTGTATTAGATTGTGTAACTGGAGAATTTGAAGGTCGAATCGGTTTTTTCTGTGCAACTCCGTTCATTCGATCTTTATAGAGATTTGCTTCTTTTTTTTTTTTTTTTTGCTGTTGCTTATAGTATTTTCTTGATCTTCGTTACCCAATAAAACTATATCTTGCATTTTTACGTCACTGTCCTCCATTACTTAAATAAAGTGACTTGATTAGTTACCGAGTTATATCTGAATTATGATGATTCTGCTTACTTTTGACAAAGTATGATTTTGTAAGCGTAAAAATTTTTTAAAAAACGAGGGTTATGAGATATTGTTTACAAAGGTAATAGTATAACTTTAATGGCTTAATTAGATAAAAATTTTTTAAATAGATTAAATTTATGCCGCGTAACCCTGATGGACTAAATATCACATGACCCGAAATTCGAATTGAATTAATATTTACCGAAAGTTCCATTTATTTATTATTAAGATTACGTGATGCATGACTTTTGAACACGTCATATGATATTAACGCCGGGAGGTAAACATAATTTTGGTAGAATTAATTCGCAACTCTGGTAAACATAAGTTTGGTGGTAATTTTGCATAATTTTATGAAATTTTGCGTAAGTTTTCAGTAACATAGTTTTCGCTGAGTTTTTCATAGTGCCAGTACTATATATCACGTGTGATATTTACATGAAATCCATGTTACTGAAATTTACGTGAAATTACGTGTATTGTAAAATGTAATTTTCAACCCTAGGTAGAATTAATTCGTAACTCTGGTAAATATAATTGCTTGTAACTCTGATAGACATAATTTTGGTGGAATTAATTCGTAACTCTGGTAAACATCATTCTGTGGGTGGTAGAATTAATTTGGTGGAATTATTCGTAACCCTGGTAAACATAATTTTGGTAGAATTAATTCGTGATCCGCGTAAGAACCAGTGAAACAACATAGTAAATAGTGGAGATATGTTTACTATATATTTTTTATCATTTTTGGAATCTGGCGTTTCCCAAAGGAAAACTTTTTTCTTTACTAAGTAAACCTCACCTTGAAGTTGTAGAGAAGAGACATGCGATTATAATAGTGATTGAAACGTTTAAATCGGCCTAGTGGATCATGAGAAATGGGTATTTTTGTCTTCGCGGTCATATGTTTTTTCTAAAAAAGAATTTCAATGGCTTCCGGTAAAGAACTTGATGCAGTTAAAGAACTCTAGAATTCAATCCGCTTATCAAATATTTGTTTGAAAACTTCTTTAAGGATTTTTTGGAGCATCATTATTGGTATTGGATCGCTATCGGTGTCTCATTCTGATCATATTTCAGTATTTTATTAAATTTCACAAAATTAATAATTTTATTTATAAATTCATACCTGATAATCAATTGATTGGTTTAATGAATAAAAAACAATTGGTTAATGACATAAATTAAAGAATACGTCAATATTTCATCATCTTCATGACTATTAATTGAATCTTCAGATTAATTTATCCTTTCAGAGAAAATGAACTTCGTGAATTCTTACCTCATTAATGATTATATCTGATTTATTCATATCTGATTGAATTTCTAATGTATCTTCCATTTCATCAGGTTGCTTTTAATGAATAGTAAAATGAATTTATAACTATAATAACAATAATAATTATAATAAAATAAAATAATATTATACTTTTAGTTCATTTATGATACAGGTACAGTATGGGACAAAAAAAACCAGAATTAGAAATTGTGTAACTATGGCGCAGTAGTATCATTAGAATTAAATAAAATTTATATAATTTATAATATAAAACTAGATATTTATTTATTAAAAAAATTGATAAAATAAATATAGTATATATGTGCTATTTTTTAAAATTAAAAGTTTATATTAGCATTTATTAAATTAACTAGACTAACTAAAACTAGATTAAAACTTTTATTTTATTTCATATTTGTATAATATTCTAATATACTAAAAATTTTTAATATAAATTTTTTAATACTTATATATTAGCTATACTAACCAAATTTGCAATTTTAGCTATCTTAGCTATATTAATTATAATAAAATATTAGCTATACTAGCCATATTAGCTACATTAGCCACACTAGCCACACTATCCACACCAAGTTTAATAAATATTTAACAAATATTTAATTATATAATATTAAATAAAAATTGTTTAAAATTTATTATATACTTTTTGTCTTCAAATTTTATATAAAAATTAGTAATCAAAAATCTAATCCAAAAAATTTAGATAATGTAATTTTAAATTATATAAAAAATATTCTGGTTTTTTTTGTCCTATACTGTATAATAGTTTAGGTCAAAATCCTAACAAAAATTGATCGGAACTAACCTAATGTAGGCTAACTTGTTGGGATTCTGACCTTGCAGGATTTTGACTGCCTCACAATATAATAAATCAATCTATTTACCTTCATGACCCCATGATTTTTTACATTTTCTATTATTTGATCCTTTAATTTTTTTCTTCGTTTGATCACCTTGTGCCTTGCGTTTCATTTGTTTCAATTTCTTTAAATTTCCAGATTTACATTTATTACAATACTAATCTTCAGCAGGTATTCTTGCAAGTGGAGGTTTTGAACATCTGGTATGAAAGTTTTTAACACAATATCCATCACACAAGAGAATACGGCCTCGATCACTTGCATAGCCACTAAGATTTTCTTGCTGAGTTTTTAAAATTAAGTTTTTTTAATTTTGAAGTTTTTTTTTAAACTAGAATTAGATTCCATTTCCGAATTGTTTATTGGCAATTTCTATAGCTCAGCTAAGCCTTTTAAATGTATTACTGAAATTCAATACACTAATCATCATATATTAACTAAATAAAATAAGTTTTAAGCTAGCATTTTAAGCATTATATCAAAAATCTTATCATAATATTTACGTATACATACACTGGATTTTAATAAAGATTTAATCATTGCATGAAATAATTTTTCAAATATTCTTTTCTAATTCTTTTAAACTTTCGTCAGATAATTTATAATAATCTATGTTATCTGCTGCTGGTTCTTTTTCTTCAATTTTTTTAATAAGGTCAGCCCATTCTTTTTTTGATATGTGTTTCAGTTTAGGAGGGTCAATAGCCTCACTATTATAAATGACTGACCATCCCAATCTTTGAACAAGTATCAATGAACGCCTGGCTGCAATCATCTCATTTTTTATTATTGCCGGTTTACCTTTATGGTAAATGGCAGATGATTCTTCTAATATCCTATTCACACGGCTTGAAATTCTTTTGCCTATTGTAAATTCATGATTCCAGTTATTTGTCTCTTGGTTTATTTCTTGTCTTTCTTCTCCAGTATCTTGATCGAACACGGTAATATGACTGGGAACAAAAAATTGATTAGATTTCTTTAGTTCCATTATTTTTTTTGTTAGTTTAAATGATATATATGCCAATTCGCATAGGGCATGGATGTATATGACTCTTGAATAGTGGAAATTCGCTTCGTTATTAGCTATTTTTTTCCAAATATTTTTGATTTGACTTTCGATATTAATATTATCCTCCTCTTCGATTTTGATGGGCATTGGTAAAGACTCTAAAAATTCAGTCCACTTGTGAAATATTTCAGTAAAAATTTTCTTTTTTGGTATATCATCACGAATTGTTATTGGTGCTGGATCTCCATTAATTAGAATATCAGTGTATTTTTTTGTTTTGCTATGCTACATTTTGAATCCTATTTATGTTAGATATAGGTCAATTTAATTTATTCTTGTTATAGATTCTTACCTGATCAGTCTTTAGCAAATAATAAATATATATATTAGATGATGACTATCAGAATAAAGCTTGTTATTAGTGCTCTGCAAGTGCTGGTATGTGCCCTATCAAAACATAGTGCCAGGTACAGGCGGTCTATGTTTAATAGAATATGTCCGGCACTTGCAGAGCCCACTTATGTTAAAAAATCTTCATACTTGTAAAGATCGACTGTCTTCATCTGTTATACTATCTTCGTTTGGAATACTATCTTCGTTTGGAATACTATCTTCGTTTGGCATACTATCTTCGTTTGGCATATTATCTTCGTTTGGTATATTGTCATTATTTAACATATTATTTTCATTTGACATATTAACTTCATGATCGGTTGAGCTTTCATATTGATTCACTGATTGTAGAGATAGTGAACTTTGAGAATTATCAGATTGTGAAAATGATGCCTTTTTGATTGAATGATTTAACGATTACATTGTTAAGTTTTTTTTAAAATGTTTTTTTTTTAAATTTATCGTTTATAGATTCTTATCTGAGTGTAAATATCCGATTCGATCACTGGAGTATAATCTATTCCATCTACTTGCTTTTAAGAGATAATAACATGAATGATATTGATCAAAATTAAAATTCACATTATGTGTTTATTAATACTAACAAATTCATTGTTGTCTATAAAAACAATCGGAAACTTATTGCTCTCCACCCTCTCATTAACCGAGTCATTGATATGTCAGGTTGATTTATTGATATTTTCTATTATTATTTTATACGTTGTCTAATAAGTAAAATTTATATGAGTGTGGCCAAGGGAAACCCTCGATAGGGAAATTATGTTACATGAAGGTTTAAATCGATTAATCTTTGATAACTCACGATCTAGTGATCCAATCCTGACGATTTTGATACCATTCGAATCCTCTCGATAATAGAATTCTAATGGTATCGGAATCACCAGGATTGGATCACTAAAACATGAGTTATCAAATTTAAAACTTCGTGTAATATAATTTCCACATCGAGGTTTTCCTTTGGGTCGTTACACTTGTAAAAATACAATTAAATTTGACGTGATACCCAAAGTATCCAATAGTGTCTTTCTCCTTTTGTCACAGTTTAATTTCGTTTTCTTTAAAGATTTCCTTATATTAGGACTTTCTTCGTTGCTAGAATGCAAAGTATCCAGATACTTATATTTATTTTCGCTATTCGATTTCAATTTTTTTTTCTTTTTTTTAACAATTTGATTATCAACGTAATCTGGACTTACATTGTACGCTTCAATTTCTTTACATTTACGGTTTCAGACCTTCTTGGTGAATCGTCATCAAGGTCATCTTGCTGTAAATTTTTGATATCAAGATTTATATTTTACACATTTTTGAAGTTTTAATTGAGCAAATAATTATCTAGTTGAAAAATTTTATATGATTATCATGAATAGATTCAATGTCACTGATGTGTTTTGATAGGGTTGCTTGTTCAAGCATATTGGAGATATCGCTGACAGGTTCATCCGTCTCCTCATCATTTTCATGGTCAAAATTAACATTTTCTTCTTGCTAAAGTTTCAATATAATTACATTTTAAAAAAAATTTAATTATAATTTAATAAAGTTTAAATTTTGATTACCTGATTTTCAATAACATTCTCATTGTCTAATAGATATTTAAGGGCATTAAAATTACTCTCTTGATTTTTCTTAGTTCCTTTCGAAGTTCTAAAAAATCTATTTATCTGCCCATCTGTCTGTTGGACTGTTCTTACAGCAGTATTACTGTCAGACTCAATTCTATCTATACTGACTTGATTGTTATACATTAGTTCACCAACTTCATCACGATCTTGAATTTCCTACATGATTATTTTGTGAGTATTAAAAATATTGACTAATTATTAAAAATAAAGCACTTACCTCATCAATTATAATAGGACCTTTTCCAGCCAATTCAGTTCTTATTTTTCTAAAATTTTCTTCGTTTAAGAGGACCACTCCTGGTGCATCCAAGTTGACAGTAGTATTAGTGTCATTATCAAAGGTAATGGTCGCCGAAAATAACGGGTCATTAAAAGTAATAGTAAGAATTTTTCCATGTGCTGCTTTCCAAATCAACTTAATTGATGCCTTAATAATGTCGTTTGGATCTTCTACGAGCCCAAACATTATTTCTTAATAATAAAAATGTTTATTGTTTGAAACAAAAAGATGGCATCAAAATAAAGAATTCTAAATGATTATTTATATCTTATTAATTCAATTTGACTATGATAACATCTCACTGATAAAATGACATTAAGTCTCTCTTTAATTAAAATTTAGTAATAGCGATATCATAAATACGTTGATTAATATTTGATTCATAAGCTTATACTAAATCAATATAAAAAATAATTTCGTAATAGTTATTTTTTATAGTGATTAATAACACGATTCTCTTCTTTTTGGATTCAGATGATCCTTCGAAAAGTTCATTTTCAATATTTCAAAAATTTGTGGGATAATATAGTAAAAATTCCATAAATGCCATGCCTTTTGATTATCATGAGTCTATGTAAAAAAAAATTTATTAGCGTTAACGTTAGTACAAATAGATTCAGACAAAAAAGGCATGAGGCTTTTTTATCGATATCGATACCTGACTAACTAGTCATGTGACTTATTTCAGCATCTACTGATGCTGAAATACTATGACGTGTTTTAATCTGGTAGCTTTAGTCGATACCTATACAACCTTATAAGAATTCATTTTCAAACTACTTTTCAAAATTTCTTATCATTATAACTATAGAAATCCTATTGCTTCTATCTTAATGTAACTGACAAAATAATATCTCTACCAACCCTTATCTGAGTATGAAAATCAATTACGTAATATCGATATGTAGTCACGTTTGTATGTAAATATAATAGTACTTATGAATTGTATGTAAATATAATAGTATTTATGAATTTAAAGTCTATATTGACATTTCTTTTATTTTCATAGGTGGTTAAATATTTTTAAAATATTATTCTATAAGACTACTTAAAGCCAGCTATATCATATCATTTCGCAGACTCATGGTTAGTCCCGTAAAATCATATGATCATAGCTTTGGAATAATGTTCTATACGTAATATCTATACCACACAATATTTTTACATTAAACGAACCTAAATTAGAATACTTTTATATTAATAGCTCAAATAAATCAAACAAGTTAACATGTATATGAATAATTTGTATGAATAGAAAACAAACAAATATTTAAATGCACTCTTCTAATTCTTTTAAACTTTCATCTGATAGTTTATAACAATTTAAGTTATCTGTTGGCTCTTTTTCTTCAATTTTTTTAATAATGTCGGTCCATTCTTTTTTTGACATGCGTTTCAGTTTAAGAGGGTCAATAGACTCGCTATTATAAATGACCAACCACCCCAATCTTTGAACAAGTATCAATGAACGCCTGGCAGCAACTATTTCATTTTTGATTATTGCTGGTTTACCTTTATGGTAAATGGCGGATGATTCCTCTAATATTCTATTCACACGGCTTGAAACTCTTTCACCCACTGCGAATTCACGATTCCAGTTATTTGCCTCTGGATTTATTTCTTGCCTTTCTTCTCGAGTATCTTGATCGATCACAGTAATATGGCCGGGAACAAAAAATTGACCTGATTTCTTTAGATTCTTTATTCTTTTCATTAGTTCAAATGATATATATGCCAATTCGCATAGGGCATGGATGTATATGACTCTTGAATAGTGGAAATTCGCTTTACTATTAGCTATCTTATTCCAAATATTTCTGATCTGGCTTTCGATATTATCATCCTCTTCGATTTCGATAGGTCCTGGTAAAGATCCCCGAAATTCAGT
>CAJVPZ010002460.1:0-12382 GCA_910592135.1 Racocetra fulgida | reverse complement strand
CTAATTTTAGGTCATGTCTTTATATAATCACTCTATGTGATAAATTCGAATTTGTCACGTGATAAATTCGAATGTATTATACCTTGTGCCACAATATAAGTGATAAGTTCGAATTTGTCATGTGATAAATTCGAATTTATTATTTATATTGTGACAAATATATGTGACAAACCATCAGATTAGCATGGATCACTCCTGGATTCAATCCGAATTATGGATTCGGATTGGATTCGGATCAATTCCAGATTAACCAGGATTTTTAATCCGTTTTTGAACACTACTTGAAATCATCTGAACAAGTAGAGTTACAATCTATTATTCATTTATCTGGATAATTATCAGATATTCATTATCTGTTATCCAAAGTATCTGATCTTCATTTATCTGGATATTCATTTACAATTGATATCCAAATAATTATTCAAATATCTGTCAGATTATCCGGATATTTTGATCTGTTTATCTGATCTGGATGATTCGGATAATCCAGATATGGATAAATGGATAACGGATTATCTGGATTGGAACTCTAAATTAAAGACTTTGCTATGTAGATTAATAATGAAAAAAAATCCAACCTGATTGAAATTTCAAATGTCATTTAATGCAAAAGAAAAATCGTCTTTGTATAGCTTTAATAATTTAAGTACTGTTGAATTTTTAAAACTTTGAGCAAAATTTTTCTAATTAAATTTGATGAAAATTTTATATACCAATTCTGCAATTTGTTTGGCTGATTTCTGACTATTTATCATGTGATTTTTCAAATCTGATAACTTCTCAAAACTGATACAGAACCCATCCACCATGCATACTGGTTTTGAGAGGGCTGACAGTACTTGTATTGTTTTTTAATTTCATCTCATCAATCTAGTAAATGAATTTTATTAATCGATGTGTTTGTCAGATTTATTAAAATTTAATCTATTTATTTATTACAGTCAGACCTCCCTAAATGCAACCTTTATAAATGCAATACCTCCCTAAATACACGTTTTTGTCTTGGCTGTATGAAATCATTAGTGCTAAATGCACGTTCTATATTCTGCAAATGCACATTTACTTAAAAGATTTTTTATATCATACTAACCTCCCTAAGTGCATGTAGCCAATCAGAAGTCAATATTTAAGTTTGTTATACAAACTTGCAGATTAAATATTAAAAGCTGCAATTTAATTAGCTTCCTTTAAATGCAAACTTCCCTAAATGCACGTTTTAGACTGGTCTGTACACGTTGCATTTATGGAGGTTTGACTGTAATTGTATTAACCCAGTGAATGAAGAGAATACAGTACTATCTATTTCATAGACAAACATTTTATAGACAATTTAGTTTACTGAATTTTACAGACAAATAATTTACAGACAAGCTTATTTTATAGATAGTTATTTTTACAGACAACTTTTTTTACAAACAAATAATTGTATTATTATTAAGATAAGGTTTAAAAATTTAATACAAGTCAAAAATCTCAAACTCTTTCTAATGATCTTCTAGTCAACAACAATAAAAATCGAACTACAGGAAAACATATAGAAAAGCAACAAAATAGATACTAAACTTGGTCTTATAAGTAGAAGCAGCTTGTTGTCAACAAAGTCTAAGCATCTAGATATGAAATACCGAGGAGTGGGCGTCAAAAGAATATAGACAGTTTTCTTTGAGGTCAAGTTTTTTTTTCTTCTAGGCGGACTTCCCAAGATATTTGGTATCCAAACCAGAAAGTTTATTCTGGAAACAAGTCTGTAGAAGTAGCCAACATGTACTTCTAAGTTGGTAGATATAAAGAAGCTAGACTATACAACTGTAAAACTTACAAGAAAAACCTCATATACTTCTATTGGCCTACCACTTTTTTTCGAAGAAATTTTTGTAAAAAGTGTGCATTTCAGTTTATCTCCTCCAAATAATCAATATCACATGTACCAAACAAGTCGGTATTGTTTATCTCTTAAATCAGAATATGACAATAAACACGTATATATATATGCCTCAAATGCAATGGATATCTGTATAAATGATGCTCCGAGACTTTGTTCCGACCTCTTTACTTTAAATCGGTTGATGAAGTTTTTCCTATTAAGTTTTTATTTTCGTATACTAGTTTAGTAAAAAATAGAAGTAAAGACTAATTTGTCTAGTCAGTATGTAATTTTTCTAAGCCACCTATAGGCTTATAATCATAGTATTAAGATTAGCAAATTTTCTGTTTTGTTTTTTTTTTGATATTCTTCTGTTTTGTTTTTTTTTTGATATTCCTTTACTTCTTTTTTTTTTATATTTTGTATTCTTTTATCATAGTCCCCTATACCTCTGTATTTTTTTTTAGTTTATTTGTTTTTTTGATTTTGCTTCTTGATGAGTGGATAGCCACTAGCTGAAAAACAATAAGAAAAAAGTTCTTAGTGAGTTAAGGACTCTGAGAGAGGCCAAGTGCTACTGAGACAGGTCATGCTTGATATATAAAATCATATAGGCGAGTCTTTTATTTGATAGGATCTATTATAGTTAGAGATAAATATTTGTAATTTTGAATAACTTGATTCTAAATAAACAAAGGCAGGATAGCTGAATTAAAAAAAATATATATAATATAAGTTAAAAAAAAAAAAACTTGTTTGTGAAATAAGCTATCTATGAAATAGACTATTATGAAATCAACTTGTCTGTAAATTAATCGCTTATAAAATTATCTGAATTAATTAGTTGTAAACTAAATTGTCTAGGAAGTGATTATCAGTAAAATAATATATATCTGAATAAATATTTATTAATTGAAACATTTAAGGGTAGGGGGTATATAAATCATTTTTTATATGATCTTGTTGGTATATTTTTGTTATATTTAATATTTTAAAATATTTTATAAGCTAATTGTATATTATATATAAAATATATATATAATATTATACCCAGCTACCCCCTCTCTCCCTAAAAATATTATGTAATATCTGTTAGTGCTCTTATTAAAGGGTTAATAATTCTTCTATAATGCAGCATAGTGAAATTAAAAGTAAGAATAATCTGTTAAAGATATTATTCAAAGTTAATAACATTCTTTTTAGTATAATTAAAATCAATAATTTAATTAATGCTTACATTAGTTTGAGATTGTTAGAAGTTTGAAAATAAAAGTTTGTGATTATTAGAAGTTTGAAAATAGAAGTTTGGAATTATTAAAAACTTAATGAGAGTCTTATTTAAGTATATATAATAGTATAATATTATAAATTTGTAACTTATTGTAAAATATTTTGATTTTAAATACTTGTTTACTACAATAAAACGTGTTAGTTTTTTGAACTAGATTTTAAATAACATTTAATTTTACATGTATATATGATATGCATGGGTTTGCAAATTCTTTATAATATGTAAATCAAATTTACAGGTTTGAGATATATATTGATTGACTTTTTATATAATTTTATTAGTGACTTATAATATTTATTTATAATATGTGATTGGCTGGTTATGGTTTATTATCATATGATCATTAAAAGTCATACAAGAGGCATGCCTCAACCTAAGAGCATACTTTTATAAAGATGCACAATTTTTTATCTGTATACTGAACTCTAATGTGTAATATAGTATTAAACTAAAAAACAAATTGTTTATTTCAAAAATCATCAATATCTCAAAATTTTGTATATGAAACTATCTTTTGTATTATAACAAAAAAAATTTCAAAATGATCCCTCCTGGGCTATCTGGATTGGAAGTTTGGGACACTATTAGTTGACATCAAAGTATTGTTGATAGTCTGTAAAGTGGGTACTGGGATTTGGGTGAACTTTGCAAAGGCACAGAGTAGGTAATGGTAGCGGAAATAAAAAACCACAAGTACTTGGCCATGACCTAGATGTAAGTTACCGAAAATCTAGGTGATATATATATGGGATATGAACCACTCTAGTAGATTTACCACGAGGATAAAGTAGTCCTAAGGGGCCTTAGCAGCAGTTTCTCTTTAGAAAGAATATCCGATGGTGCTAAATTGATTAGAGGGTTTAATTGAGTAACTCAAATAATAGTAGGTTACAGATATGACATCTAGTGTAGTACTTAGTAATAGGAAACAACTTAATTAGATACTCAAAAAACGCAAATATGACTAGAATATATCCTTGTTAATATAACAAAGTCAGGGGTAGCCTATGTAGTTGCCTGACATTCGATCCAAAGTTTAATAAAACGTGCCAGACCCCAAAGTGGTCACCTTAACATTAAAAAAAAAAAAAAAAAAAAAAAACCCTCTACCAAACTCTACTTTTTGCACTTTTCTAAATTTTCACTAAAAAATGAGAAAAACAGCATACTTCTAACAAAAGATTGATATAGTAACAGCTGCTGAAAAAGAAAAGTCACATATATGTATATGTGTCTACTTTGGGATGAATAGTATCAGATAATGTGATAATGTTTGAAACACTGCAAAAAACCCACCGATCTAGTTGGAATAATATTAAAAGTTTCAACTTTGGAGCTCTACTTCAAGATTGGATAGTTTTTAATATTTTTATATCTGAAATATAGACATAAATAACTAGTATAGAGTTTAGTCTAGTTTATTTGTAGTACTATATAATTTTTACAATCTGGTACAGGTTTAATAGTACTATCTTTGTTTTTTTTTTTTTTTCAATATTTGTTTTATTTGGTTTTATTAGTTTAGATAGACCAGAACTCGACATCATAATATTTTCTCATTTTTGTTATCCCCTTTGTATTTGTGTTTGTATTTCATTTTGTAAAAAAGAAAGTTAATTTGAATATAGTGTAATACCAGCTTATAACCAAAGGATAACCTTTAGTAAGTTAGGGATCTAGAGAGAGGCTTGAAGTCTACTGAGGCAAGTCATATCTGGTGAAAGTGTGGGTATATCACTTTACAAGTGAATTAATATAGCTATTATTAGAGAATGTAAATTTCTTAGTATAGTTTAATCTCAAATAAAAAGTAGTAGGATAGCCGAATTATAAAAAATAATCAAATTTTATTAGTATTTATTTTATTAGTTAAATATATTATTATATTTTATTAGTAAATTTTTATTAGTCATATTTTATTAACAATTTTTACTATATATTTATTATATTTTTTCTTAATTGATGATCTGTGAGTCATCTGAAGAAAATGATCTGCAATCATTAAGTATATATAACACAAATTAATTAATAGAAATCTTTATTTAGAAATGTGAAAATTTTTATATAATATGCATATGATTCGAAATTGTTTAACTTGCTATTAGAATTTTCAACCTATAAATCTTACTCACAAGCTAAAAACTAATCTATACAAGTTTAGAACTCACTTATTAGTATATATCTTACTCACAAATTAATCTATTTGCTAGTATCTATTAGTTTAAAACCTACTTACCAGTACTAGTTTAGAACCTATTAGTTTAGATGATTGTTGCTTAATTTTTCAAAAGTTATTCTGCTAAGCAACCAAACTTAAATTTTTAAATAAAAAAAAGAGTAATAAAAAGAAATTACAAGCAAACCTTTCTAAATGCATTGCAGTGAGACTATATGTAAAAATTGAATCAAACATGTATTTAGGAAGTACTTTTATAGAGCGTATATTTAGAAATGTTGCACTTAGAGAGATTTAATGTATATAATAAAAAAAATTAAAAAATTTTTTAACTTACTGGATTAAATTAAATAATGTTCTTTATATTTACTATGTTATAATGATTAAAATAAATTAAATATGAAGTAGTTATTAACAAAAAAAGTATATAAAAGACTTATATACAATAGATTATAATAGCTAAACTATTATATTTACTTGTAAACCTAAGATCTGATGCTTAACAGATCTATATATTAATAACTATACATACTAAAAATTTACTTAGTAAATGCTAAGATCACCCAAGATAAACTTTTTATTAAGAAGCTTTTATATTTCATGATTTTGATATTAAAAACTTGTTGATCTCTGTTATGTTGTTATATAAAATTTTCATCAGTTAACTAGTGGATCATCAATTAAATCTTATTATATATTTTATATTATTATTGTATATTTTATAGTATTATTAGTTTATTTATATAGTTTATAATATATTTTATTTATTTTAGTTGTTTAAACAATAGTTTATTACATATTTTATTAGTATACTTTTCACAAAATTCTATTTAAAGCAATATTTGCTTTAATATTTAAATTATTAGTTCATTTAACATAATGAGATACAGACCAAAGCTATACAAGGTTACCTTAGCACAAATAGTATTCCAGAACACTATAGAATAATTAATTATTTATTGTTTAGCTGAATTATTAATTTTAGAAATTGTAATATTATTTAACAACTTTTTTCAATGATTACTTGTACCAACATAACACCGAAAGCAAGTTGAAAATTCAAGCCTAGAAGTCAACAACAACTTGAAGTTTTCATGATACAAACTGTTGTCAATGAAGTTTTTAAACATGATATACCGAGGAGCAGATATTTTAGATGGTTTGCAAAGGGGTTAAGCCTGGTTTTCTGCTATTTCTTGGATAGACTCCTCTTTGTATTTGACATTCAAATCAGAGGAGTCTCTGAGAATAGCAAGTAGAAAAGAAATCTAAAGTTTGTTAAAAGATAGAAGACTTTAAAGAACTCTTAAAACAATACTTCTTAGTTAGAAAATTCACAGAAACTCAATATTTCCTTGCTGTTTTTTAGTTTCAAAATTTTCAATAAAAAGTAGGAATTCAGCTTACCCTCTCCAAAAGATTGGTATTGTTTACCACTTCTATATTGGAATACTAGATGATGACAAATCAGCATATGTTATAAAATGAATGAAATGATAACAAGTTATATAGAGTTTTTAAAGTCCTTATACTTTTGAATGAAAATATGGATTTAATTAGGAAAAGTTAAGCAAAGTATTTTAAGATATACAATGTATCATTTGTATATAATTTTTAGTTTCTAGCTTGAGTTATAGTGCATCTTGTTTTAGTTCTATATTTTTGTTTTTGTTAAGATTCTTACACTTAATAGTAAATTGTTACTTTGTATAATTAGAAATTTTCATTTAGTTAGCAGATTTTCTTTTTTTAGTAATAATTTCTTTTAGGTTTTAGTTTAGTTTTTATATTCCTTAGTATTAGTATCCATTTTCTTTGATGTATTAGTTTTTATTATATATCTCTTTTGTTGTTCTCTATTATCTTTTTTTTTTCTTTTTTTTTTTCTATAGAAAGTATCATCAGTTTAGTGATATTCTATTGTAGAGTGGGAATCTTGATGGAGTAACACAACAGACAGCCAAGAAATCTAGAGAAAATAAGTCTGGAGTAAGTTTTAAATCTCTGAAAGAGGCCAACTATTTGTTAGGCAGGTTGCATCTGGGCAAAACACAGTGGTTTAATAGTTCATTTTGACTACAAATAAATATTATAGCATTTGCGAAGTATGCTGTGGGTGAGTTTACCTTTTGGTTAAAACATTATAAATTTAAGATTTCTTCATATGCCAATATAAGAATGAAAGTCTGTTCTTATAATAAAGTAAACAGAATTGCCAAAAGAAAAAAAAGAAATTGTAATATTATTATTATTCGTATATGTTATATATAATGATTATTATAATAATATATAATATAGTCATTGTAGAATAGCATTTCATTGTAAAATAATATTACTATAATTATTTTTAGCATTATTATTATAAAATAGCAACTTAAATAATAGCAAAAACCATTATTACAATGATTTATTTCATTATTACAATGGTTATTTTATTATTACAATGATTTATTGCTTTATTGCATAATATTATCTTATAGTTTTATAGTATTTTTAAAAGATATTTAAATACTGCCTTTTCCTCCAAAGCAAAGAAACATTAATATATACTCCACACCTATTCCTTTGATATCTACATTGTTCTATAGGTATATTTGACTCTTCTCTTTAAATATTTTTTTGTAATAAAGCCTTATTTTTATAAAATTTATTATTAATAAACTGTAATTCTATAGTAAATTTATAGTGGGTTTATCATGTTTTTATTGAATTTTTATTGTGAAATTATTATTTTAAAGTGATATTTTTGATTTATACTTGAGTAAATTTATTTGTTTTGATATTTTCTTTAGTTATTTTATCCCTTAAACTGTAATCCAGACAAATTTGCCTGAAAAATTAAAGTATATTTAGTATTTTTTAAATAAAAAAATAATTTATTAATAATATGGAGTCTATATTTTTATAAAATATATTCTTGAAAACATATTTTATAAACTTTATTATAAAAATTTTTTAAAATTATTAGTAAACTTTTGAGTAATAAAACTTTAAAGTTTTAGTTTAAAAACTTTTATTATTAAAATTTTTTTAAGATTTTTTAAGATTTTATATGTTTCTAAAGCTAAATAATTTTTTGCTATTAATACAAGTCTAAATTTTTATAAGTAAATTGCAATACTTATAATAATGAAAAAAATTATCTTTTATATAGACTAAAATATTGTATTAAAAACTATAGCTTTAAAATTAATATTTAAAGAGTTCATCAAGAATAAGTAGATAATTTATTTAGTTAAAATTTTTTTTCTAAATTGGTATACTTTTATCTTATAAGCAATTTAAAATTTTTTTTTATAAAATAAAATTAAATACTGCTATAATATAATCCTTATTTTCAAATATTATTAAAAAAAATTTATTTAAATATTCTAAAAATTAAAAAATATAGATCATAAGTATATTTATGATAATTTTCAGGCAAATTTGCTTGAAAAAGCTTACAGTTTAAGGGATAATATTTTTGTTATGTTTTAGGCTTTTTCTTTAGTAAAATATTTTTTAACCACTTTTATATGTTAAGTCAAGTAATATATTTGTTTGACTTAATTGGTGACAACATATTTTATTATTATTATATTTAGAGTTAGGTTAAGCCAAGTAGATATATTACAATATATCTAATAAATTACTATATTAGTAAGGATAAATTTATTTGTTGCACCTTGTTATATAACATTTTTGTCACAGGTTACATGATACATAATCAGCCAATCAAAGCATAAGTATATTTAAATTTATTGTATTATATGAATTTTTATTACTTAATCTAACCACTAACTAATTCTGCTAACCCTAACCGCTAACTAACTAATTCTATTTAAATCTAACCATTAACTAATCTCACTCTACTCTAACTATCAAAATCACATATATCGAATAATTGTAACCAACTAACGTGATATACAATAAAACTAATAACAATTTCAGCTTACTAATAGTGATATTGAAAATGATGCATCAATAATGACATCAATGAATTAAACCAACAAAGATCAACAAGCGAAACACTAGAAATACCAGTTCTATGAATGCCAACTAGATACCTGTAAAAAAAATTTATTTAATCACACTACAGACAGCAATACTAGCAACAAAAAGACTAAAAATATGATCTAGTAGTGAAAAATAACAACCAAAACAATGCCGAAATGATGAATATATACCAATGAAGACTAACAATACCAAACAAGATTACATGTATAAAACTCCAGCAATGACACCTAAAAAGATGCTACAGCTATTTATGATATCATTTTTTATATCGCTTCGGAGGTTTTGATGGGCCAAAAGTTTACAAAAACCGCTGATAATTATAGTTTTGGGATCATTATATCAGAAATGTCAACAGGACAAAGACCTTTTGATAGTTATTAATTTAATGATGATCTTGCAATAAAGATTTACAATAGATTATGACCCTGGATTGCTATATTGAATTAGCTAATCAATGTATAGATTCTGATCCAAAAAAACGGTCTAGTGCTTGGGATATTTATTGTTATAATTTTAAAAAATAGAATAAAATTATAGAAAGCTCAGATGATACAAATGAAATTATAAAGAATATATCAACACCACAAATCAACGAATCAGACAAACAAAGATTAATAAGCAAATACCAGAAATGGGAGATGCTTAAAGCCAGGTATTTCACAAGCTTATCTAATTTTCTGATTTTTAATTAAAATAGGATTGAAGTTAGATTAAGTAATTCTTATAGTAAAATCGCATTTCTGACACTTTTACTTAGTGAATCATAACTAGTTTAGATAGCATTTTTTATGTTTTTTTTTTTTGTCATCTCGCTTTGTTTTGTTTAGACTGATCTGGGTAATATATCAGGTAACCCCATGATGTACCTGGCTTTAAGCAACTCCAGAAACAACAGTTCTTTTAACTTCTACCTGAAAAAAAAATTCAGTTAATCACGCCAAAGACAAGAGAAACCACCAGTAACAATCTTGTAACAGCAATACCACAGCAGAAAACAAGAAACACAACTTAATTCTACTAATAGTAATTCTAGTAATGCAACTCTATTCCACTAATGGCACTTCAGTAACACGACTCCAGTAATAATGGCTTTAGTAATAGTGACTCTGAAAGGCTCCAACGACAATCTAAGAATAACACCTGTAATGACGATTTCAACACTACGATTCTAGTAACGATGATTCAAGGACGATTCGAATAACAACACTCCAATAACGACAATATCAGGAATAACTCATAATCTATAAATTTGAAAAAAGAAAATAAATAGGGTTAGTAAAATGTTTATATAGGCTAAAACAAAAAAAAGAAAATAAACAATGATCAGCACGAAAAATCACTGCTTATATATTTTATATGTTGTATATGACCTGTAATAAAAAGGTCATGTAACAGAGTGCAACATAAATATTTATTCTATTAGTAAAATATCATTTAAAAAAATTTACAATAGCCATTATTATTATTATTTTTTTTTAAATTTTATAATTAGCCTCTTTGGGACTAAGGTTTTTATTCGAGTTTATAGATGGGAGGCTTACTTATAGAACTCTGTACATTTATACAAATGCAATTCATCTTGTTTACCAGTACCTCACCACCACAATTATCTGTCGTAAGAAGTTCTGGATGCTTTTTCTATATCTTTAGGACATATTTATTCTTGAACCATCATTAGCTAAAGCTTTTCTTCCCACAATCTGGCTAATCTAAACTTCGATAACTTATGCTGAGTCTGAGAATATGTATTTGCGAGCCAAAGCCACTACTGTTACTTATTTCTGCCTTTGCAGAGTTCACTAAACCCCAACACATACTTTACAGACTATTATCAGTATCTAAGTTCCATTAGTAATCTAAACTCCCAATCCAGATAGCCTGGAGGGCTGTAATCTGCACCTAGTTCTTATAGTTATATCTTTTTTCTCTGATTACTTGTCTAGTGGCCTAGTTGCTATAATGTCTTGCCAAATACCGATCCTCATCCAGATCACTAAAATTAGTATTCAAATCTCTTAGATAATCTTTTATGTAGTACTGTCAAAGATCTGTGCTATCCTTTACTCAGAACTTGCTAAGCGAACTTCTGTATGCCACAATACCTAGATTTATATAGTCATTTTACTTAGATTTCATGTGGGTTGTTGCCTAGCAAATCGATGCTTAGAGAGGTTCTAACGGAAATTGAGATTTTTAGTAGATTATATTCTCAAGTATGTGCTTTATTCATAGTAAAAGTTTGGATACTCATTAGCATATTATAATATAGTACAATTTTGTACGCAGTTTTTTTATTTAATCCGGTGTTATATTCTAAATTTAGGTCAGTAGTTAGTATAACAATGAAATTTTTATTTAAGGGGTGATCTATATATATATCATTATACAACAGCGAGAAAGTTAATATTCTTTACTATCATGCTCATTTAGAGAAAAACACAATTCGTCTTTGTAAGAGTTGTGTACATATAGACGAATCTCTTTAAATAAGTATGTTTGACGTTTTAAAGACAAAGGTTTTAAGGGAATTGTGTTTAAAGGCTTGTATGGATTAAAAGAAGTATTATTTCGAATCTTGGCTTCAGTTCTTGAACCATTAGACTCTAATGACATAAAAACCATTCCAGGTTTGTCATAATAAAAATAAAAATGCCAAAATGCCCGTATACCATCATATTTAATAAAATAAGGTGAGAGAAAAGTTTCAAAATCATAATAATTCTACCCTACTTGTCTATTTTTATTATATCTAACTGCTATATTACTCCCGTCTTTTTTTGATTGATTGATGATTATTTCAACATGGTCCATGCTTATGACATTGTGTTTATGATATTTGGATTTAATAACTCCAAAATATGAATCGCAAATAAACTTGGTGTGATCTGGAACTATGAAATTAAGTTCAATTGTATCAAAGCGTTTGATCATAGTAAACCATGAATAAAACCAAAGCATGAGATTATTTTTATTCTGGTCCCCACAATTATCACATGTAACTTTTAGATGTCTTCATGTTGGATTCCAGTTAAGTAAACTATTATATACTAGATTG
>CAJVPZ010002459.1:0-12387 GCA_910592135.1 Racocetra fulgida | reverse complement strand
GATATTTAGTATTACATTTTTGGTTAATGAAAATATATTTAACCACATATACAACTTTTGGTTGTTTATTTAAGTAGACACTCGAAGGTTCTACACTAGATGCTGTATCTATAATCTAACTATGAGATTACCTATTTAAACTCTCTGGTGTTCTTTGTCTTGTAACACCACCTCAATCATGCTAGCTCATAACCTTGTGCTGCTTCAATTGAAGGCTATTCAGATCAACATCTGCTATACTACTTGCATCCGAATTCTATAGATAACTTAATAGAGTTCTTGTACTATCAAATTATCTAAAGAAGGTGTAGTACATACCTCTCTAACTTTTTTATATCTCATAATTTTCAGATTAGGCTTTTCAGTAACTTATGCCAAGTCTGAGAATGAGTACTTACAAGCTAAAGCTGTTATCGTTACCTACTATTACCCTTATAGAGTTCACCTAAACTCCAGTACATACTTTACAGACTCCCGCCCATACCTCTGGTTTTCCAAACTCTCAATCCAGATAGCCTGGAAGAGTAAACCTTTCCTCCAATTGTCTGTCAGCCTGGTTGGTATAGTACCTTGCCAAATACCTTGGTCTTATCCAGTTTTTCAATATCCAAATAATCATCCTTTATATAGTACCATCAAAGATCTGTGCTACCTTTTCACTTGGGTTTTGCCAAGCAGGCTTCCATATTCTGTCAATTTGCTGGCTTTATTCAGTAGCTTCACTTGGGTTTTGTGTAATTCATATATCACACTAATGTTCTACTACCCCTAGTCAAAGCTGATGCGATAAAGTTACAGATTCTAAAGCTCAATAGGATTCAGTCTTTCAAATACATTTCTGTAAATTTAAATTTTCATCACCAGAAAAATTCGAACTCTTGTTCTGCTGCTTGGAGGTGTGACAACTTACCAACTTCACTAAGTCACCACACCCTAACTACTTGTATTCTATTTTGTATGTGTATAGAATCTCTAAGCATAATACAACTAAATTTAATTCTTCTACTTGACTTATATATAAAAGGTAGGGTTGGGCATTTTGTGTAAGTTATCAAAATTTAATGTAAGTTACATTTTAGTTTATATAAGTTATAACATAAGGTAAGTTATAAATTATAAAAATTATATATAAACTACTATTAATAAAAATCAAAAAAGTAATATTTTTAAAAATTAATTCAACTTTGCAACTTAAAGCATGATAAATTTTGTTATTTGAATAGTTTAATAGTCAAAAAAAAGCTAAAGATCTAAGCTTTCTTTTGGCTATCAAATCATCAAGATTATTTCAAAATTTATCAAGTTATAATCCATCAAAAAGGATTTAGTCTTAATTCTAATCAAGTTTATTATAATTTTTGGCTAGCATTAAATCTATATATTTGTAACTTACATAAAGTATATAAGAGCTATGTAACTTACAATGTAAGTTACAATGTAAGTTACATTGTCAGGTAAGTTATCCCAACTCTAATAAAAGGAAAGCAGTTTTATTTGTTAAATTAGTTGTTAAAACATATTTAGTAGAAGATGTAAAAGATGAACAATATCAGTTAATAGTTTTAAGTCCAGATACTAAAAATAATAAATGAATTATCTGAAGCTAGAATTAAAGCTTAGAAAAATATTTATAAGCTATAGCTATGTCAAAAATAGTATCACAATTAACAACACACTGCAAACTTTTAAATTGGGTGAAAAAATTCTTAAATATAATGCAAGTTGAGAACACAAATTGGTAAAAAATTGAAAAAAAAATAGAGTAGACTATATTGAGTATATGAAGTAATCATAAATAGCACTTATAAGCTTAGAACTATAGATTAAAAAAAAAAGTATTACTTAAAATTGTGTATAGCAGTCAATTGAAATGATGTATAGAGCAGAAAGATAAAATATAGAATAAGAAAAAAGAAGGCTTAAGCAAAAATTAAACTAATTATAACCAAAAGTGTATGTGGATATTCACAGTAGTTGTATATAGATAAGAGGTGTGCAGCAAGTTTCAATAGATGTAAAAAAAAATGAAGAAGGAATAAATAATACTAATAGAAACATTTGCTAAAGCTTATTTTTTGACTTGGAAGTGTTCCATGAATTTTTGTAAATTTAGATCAATAAATGAATTGCCTCAATTCACTATAGTAAAATCATTATATTTTTATGACTACATTTATCAATCAAACTGCCCAGAATTGATTATTATATTTTTTACTATTCAAACCTTATACTTTAATAAATTTTACATAATATTTTGTTTATTCTTTCTTTCTATTACTATATTATATAACTGTTAACTAAGTATTGCTTTATTTTTTGACTATTACTTCATATATAGGATCTTTGCTAGCAAAATGACCCTACGAGACATTGTTACACAAGATTTTTATTAAAAAAAAACATAATAAATCTATTTTTTGAATAAAAATCCTAGCAAAGATCCCATGTTGTAAAGAGATTTTTGGAATTCTTTCATTTGTTTTTTATTATAAAGTTGTAAAAAGGGGAAACAGAAGAATATAAAAGAAACAAGTCGAGAAGGAGAATAGAACCCATATAACTTTGTACATACAGTATAACCTTCTCTATATAAAGAATAAAAATAATAAATGATCATTTGCTGCTAAAATAAGCAATCCTTAATTATCGTACCACACAGTATAAGTCCAAATTAATATCGATACCTGCATAATTAATAATCATAAAACATAAAATCAATATAGCCAACCCAAAATATAGATCATTAGTCCTAAAATTCCACAGTGCCTATAAAACACATACGCACGAAATTAGCTGTAAGATTATACTTACATGCTTACTGTCTAAGCTAAAATCGGTAACTAAGGTTGAAGTCTCTCCCCAGACCATAACAGTCGCACCACTAATTTATCCCCCTTTAAGGAACCCTTAAGTAGCAATATTTTTGATTATGTACATTTTATACATAGTGAAAATAGTGTACAACGTACATAGTGAATATGGTGAACAAGTTGAACATGACTCATCTTTACGCACAATAAAGACCAACACTTAGAGTTCAAAAATTTTTAAGTTTTTTAATAGACGTGTTTGGCCCCCGATAAGTAAATTTATAGTATCAGTAGGAATTAGTGTCCAATTTCCGTGATTTTGTACTAAGAAACCAGTAACGTAGTCTAGAGCTTTAATTGACTCTAGTTACTCAGACCAAGTCTTTTCACGCCTCATACCATTATTAGGGTTTAGTTAGAGTAGTTTGAGTATATTACGACCCATAACTACTCCGGAGCATTTCTCATTTTTCAACGTAAGTTATTAGTGTTACTTAAAAATGCTTTATGCGCGTACGTAGTACAGTTACACTTAGTACTCCGCAAAATCAAATCAAATTTTGAATTTGAATCAATATGTGAAATTATTTGTCAAATTTAATTAAATTTTGAACAAATAATTTCAAATATTTGATTCAAATTCAAAATTTGATTTGATTTTGCGGAGTACTAGTTACACTAAATTAAAATAACGATAATTTAAGCCGTTTCGGATTTTTGTAGTGATAACGATAACTCGTTTCTTTAAAATGCAAAATGAAAAGTATTATTAATAGTATATTTAGCTTTATAAACTCTAATGCAATAAATATACTTGGATATAATTACCAGCATGGAATATGGGTTAAAAAGGATGAGCATAAAGCATTTATTTATTATCAAAAATCTGCAGAGATGGGAAATGCCGCTGCAATAAATAACCTTGGATATTGTTATCAAAATGGAATAGGGGTTGAAAAGGATGAACATAAAGCATTATTCATTATCAAAAATCTGCAGAGATGGGAAATGCGACTGCAATTTATCAAGTTGGATATTGTTATCAAAATGGTGAAGGGGTTGAAATGGATGAACATAAAGCATTTATTCATTATAAAAAATCTGCAGAGATGGGTAATGCTATTGCGATAAATGATGTCGGATATTGTTATCACTTTGGAATAGGGGTTGAAAAGGATGAACATAAAGCATTCATTCATTATCAAAAATCTGCAGAGATGGAAAATGCGGATGCAATATATAACCTTGGATATTGTTATCACCATGGAATATGGGTTGAAAAGGATGAACATGAAGCATTTATTCATTATCAAAAAACTGCAGAGATGGGAAATGCGGACGCAATATATAACCTTGGATATTGTTATCACCATGGAATAGGGGTTGAAAAGGATGAACATAAAGCATTTATTCATTATCAAAAATCTGCTGAGATGGGGAATGCGACTGCAATATATCAAGTTGGATATTGTTATCAAAATGGAGAAGGGATTGTAAAGGATGAACATCAAGCATTCATTCATTATCAGAAATCTGCCGAAATGGGGCATGTTACTGCAATAAATCAAATTGGATATTGCTACCGAAATGGAATTGGAATATCAAGAGACTTACAAAAGGCTGATTATTGGTATCAAATGTAAATAATCTTTTTTTTTTTTTTTGAGAATCATAATCTTTCTAATAATAAACATATTTAATAAAATAGCGAAAAAAATAAGATGTCAGGTAATAATATAAAAATAACAACCTGTGATCTTTATTTAGTGATCGGATACCATATAGTCGCAAATAACACATCATTTTACTTACATGTGCATTATTTCGAGATGCTCATGTGCATTAGTACGAAATAAAGAGTCAAAGTTTGAACCTAATATATATTTCAAAATCATTAATGCAATTCATGCAAACTTTGTTAATTCAGGATACGCATGGGTGCTATTTTGAGCCAAAATATGTTATTTTTAAAGGATAAAACTCCGAAATAACGCTCACCAACGTTATTTTGCGCTATATAGTATTAAATTATTAATATTCGAACTATTTTGGATTTACTATTTAATTTTTTTTTTTAGCCACAAATGAATGGATATATAAAAATTCCGACATTAATGATGAAATAAAAGAATTATTAATTGAAAAAAGATACCCATTATTATGGATTTCTTATAAAGAATTTGAAAATATTGAAAAAATAGGACAAGGTGGATTTGCAACAGTATATTATGCTGAATGGTTTAGAGAAATACCAGGTGGCATTGCACGAAAAAATGTGGCGCTTAAATTACTTCATGAATCAAAATCTTACAGTGAAGGATTTATCAAAGAGGTAATTTTATCTTCATGCTTATTATTATCTAATAATTTAAGATTTTTTAATAATCTACTCTTTGACATTAAAGTTAAAGGCATATTGTGATATTAGCTCTAAAAATCCTTCGTTTTTAAAATGTTATGGAATATCAAAAGATGATATTTCCGAAAATTATATTATTGTTTTAGAATATGCGGTAATGGGTTCCTTACGTCAAAATCTTCGTTCTGTAGCAGAAACAGAATGGAAAGATAAATTAAATTTGTTGCAATGTATTGCTTCTGATCTTCAAATAATCCATTCTCATGAAATAATTCATCGAGATTTACATAGTGGTAATATATTACAAAGTAATTTGTATAGTGCATATATTGCAGATTTAGGATTTTCAACATCAATGAGTATGTCATTAAATGCAGAAAGGCGTGGAATTTATGGAATTTTGCCATATATTGCACCAGAAACTTTAAATGAAGGGAAATATACAATGGCATCGGATATTTATTCATTCGGAATAATTATGTGGGAAATTTTATATGGAAAACCTATATATTACAATCAAGAATTTGGATCACAACTTCAAATAAAAATATGCCATACTAATTTAAGACCAACAATTATTGAGGACTCTCCACAATGCTATATAAATTTAATGAAGAAATGTTGGGAAAGTGAACCAGAAAATCGTCCATCAGCAACAGAAATCTATGAAATTCTTACCAAGTGGCAAAATGATGAAATTATTTTATTAGAATTAGATAAATCAAAGGATATATTAAAAAATGTTAAAAATATGCAAATGCAAATGCAAGCATATCCAGAAGTCATTTATAAAAGCAAATTTATTGATTATACTACGTCACTTTGCCAAGGTAACTACTGAAAATTTCTTTTTTTTTTATAAATAATAAATAATTTTTTGTACTTATTTATTATAGATAGTGCGATAGAAGAGTTGAATATCGTAGAATAACTCAAATCATAATTTTTATAATAGACTTGCCAACTAAATACTTTTAGAAATTATAAAGAAATCCTAAATTTACAGATATAATTGATAATATAATTAACAATGTAAAATCTCAACTGACAATGTTATCAATGGAAAGGTCACTAGAAAAGTTAAAATTGATAATGCCATTGAAACTTTTGCTGTTATAAATTCCATTAGAATGCTCTAAAATCATTTGAATAAAATTTCATACAATTGAACGGAAGTTCAGTTCAAGTGTTTAAGTCATTAATGTATTTCAAGAATCGATTTGTAAAATTCTTTGGTTAACTATTCAACACTATTTTTTTATTTATACTTCCAACAGAACATATTATTGTTGTTCTTCAATTTTTATAATTTGTTTTAGTTATTTAGATCTTCAAACTTTATTAAATATATATTAATAATGGATCAAATATGGGTAATTATTGTCGCGTCTGAAGCTGGAAATTATAAATATTTTAATATGAACGTTTTTAAATTTTTGGGATGCATTTTTTTAGCTATTTTTTATAATTAGCTTAGGATTTAGGTTAGTTTTTATTATAAAATGTATAAGTGGATTTTGGTAAGGTATATATTTTTAAATCGAGGGCCCTAATTTCTAGCTTCAGCCGCGACAATTATTTTTGATCATAAACAAAAGTTTGTAGTAGCATACCTTTTGAATTATGTGTGGTGAGAACTCTGAATAGATATGTTTTGGTTGACTGACCGCCTGATACTATTAAATAGATATTAGAATGGCATGGTCAATTTATTAACTTGTCATATTTAATCAGATGAGTTACTCATTTAGAACTGCCTAATCTGTACATTTACAAGATTAATAAAGTTAAAAGACTGCTATATTATTTGCCATGGAAGTTATAAATTTTTTTGTTGCTGCTTTATCATTTTGCCATGATACTGTGCATTTTATGCTGCAAAAATAAAAGTTTGACAATGGAAGACTAGTATGCATTTAGGGAGCTGAAAATCTATAATTGTTATATTAGTTAGGTTCAAAAAAAAACATGCATTTAGAAAGGTTTTTATATATATGCATTCAGAGAGGTTGAATTTAGGGAGGTCTGACTGTATAATATGCTTATTTTATTTTAGTAATAAGTGAAATTCATTAAGATACATCACTTATACCTTCTTATATATCAATTATTCAATATATATATATCTATTATAAAATTACTACTTAATAATTGCGTCTATAAGAATAGCTTGAAATGAAAGAGCTTGAGTGAGTTTTAGACATCAGTTTCAAATTTTTATTAATTAAAGTTAATATATAGTAGTACAATATGCAGTCTTGTTACAAGCCAATTTAAATTGATGAAATTATAGACATTTTCAAGCATCCTAATCAATAATCAAAATGTTAAAAAAAATGAGCTGAGAATTAACTTTAAATGATGGAAAATATTTTTAATTGATTAAACATGCTTATATATTATTGAAATATATAAGGCATTCATACTAGTTTATCAAATTTGATAACTATGTATAGAATTATTATTAAATCTGCTTCTCTACTTTTAGAGTTATTAACAGCTTTTTTGAGATTAACTCTAGCTGCATAATAGAGCTGAACCAATCCAAGCCAATTAAGTTGTAGCTTGAATCATAATCAAGTTATAGCTTAGAGTTATAGCTTGAGCTGTGGCTTGAGCCATGACTCATAATTATTATATGATTAATACACATTTCTAGTTATTAAAACTACAGCTTGAGCTAGTGCTCCTAGGTCCGGTCTGGGTCTGGTCTGATCCGGGTCTGGTCCGGGATCAGACTAAAGATGCCTGATGAATGATGAAACTTTCATCATTAACGAATGATAAAACTATTCGTCAAGCAATTTTCTGAATGACGATTGATGAATGACGAAACCTATGACGAATGACGAAACCCATGACGAAGCCCATGATGATTAATGAATCATAAGAAATTATTTTTCTTCTTTTATAATAGAAACAAATTGATCTATGCGAGGTTAATCTTTTTATTTGCAATATCATATCTACCCATTTCTACTTTTATCAGTTATTTTTCTTTTTTTTATGAACATATCCGACATTACCCGATCAAGGTGTCGATCAATGTATCAATCACCCAAGGATATCTGACGAAAAAAACTACCGATACAAAAAAAATATATTACATTTAACACTTAAGAAATATGTCATAAAAGGTTAAAAAGATAATAAATAAAGCTATATATTATCTCTTTTATAGTGTAATTTTTATTTTTTATAATAAATAGTAGTTTCATCAATGGGTTTGTCAATCGTCAATGGTTTCATCAATCATCAATGGTTTTGTCAATCATCAATGATTCGTCTGAATCATCATTTGACAAAACTATTCATCAATTCAAAAATAGTTTCGTCAAGCATCTTTAAATCAGACCAGACTCAGACTCCAGGTTTTACTAATTTCAGACTTCAGACCAGACTCAGACTCAACTATGAGTCTGGTCCAGGTCTTGTCCGAAGTTTGCAGACTGGTCTAAGTCTAAATAAAATTATATGTATTTTTTGGCGCTGAACAAGTTTACTTAGTGCATTTTGTTAAAATTAATTAGTAAAATTTTATGAATCATAAACAAAATGCACTAAGTAAACTTGTTCAGTAAAGCTAATGACCGAAACTGAAACTCCTCAAAACTAATCTGAAACTAATAACGAAATTCTGAAACTATGCTAAAATTCTGAAATTATATCAACTCACTGACAAACTACTTACCTGATAATAATGAAGCTGCCCCAAACTATATAGAGTCAATAACTGAAACTGAAATTAGTTTTAATTAACTGAAACTAACTTTGAAACTGTGTTAAAATCTTTCTCCAACAATCCCTTTTCCAATAACTGTTTCTTTGACAAACCCTTCCTGATACAACAATCTGCTTGACGACTATTTATCTAACAATCACTTTCCCCATCTTCGATACAACTACTTAGTCCACAATCATTTAATTGAAAATCACTTTCCCAACAATTCAATCACTCTGATAACTATTCTTTCTGACAATTACAACCATCTTTCATGACAATCTTCTCTTCTTTTAACAACCTTCTCTTCTTATAACAACCTTCACTTTTCCTAACAACTTCTCTTCCAACAACCTCTCCTTCCTTAAACTCACTCCTTCTCTGATATCACTATTTTTGCAATACTTCTTACCACAAACATGTCCCTGCAATTACCTTTCACTATTTTCATCACGTTAATTATTTTGCCACAGTTAAATGTATTAATAATAAAATAAGTTATTAAAAATAAATCGCTTAATAAAATATATAAATAAAAATTTATATAAAGATTAATTTAAAAAAATAATAGTTAATTAAAAAATAAAAGTTTAAATTAAGATTATAAAAAATCAAAGATTTTGCTGACCAATCAAATTTTAAAATCACATATAAAGTTTGTAACTCAAATTTACAAACTTATATTATGTGATCTTAAAAACTTGGTTGGCTGGCAAAATTTTTGTATGGTATTTTTTTTTTTGGTTGTTTTTTTATTTTGATTTATTGCAGTTTGTATAATTTTGTGACCCCAGATTGATTAAATGATTGCGATGTGACCACGATTGCTAAAGCCATCTGATCTGAGTTTGTGTTTATAAATTGGCTGGCTTTAACAATTGTGATCACAATCACAATCATTTAATTATAAAAAAAATTAATCGTGTGGGTCACAAAATTATACTACCCGCAATAATTTAAATTATTTTTTTAATTTAAATTATGTTTTTTTTTACTTAAATGGTAATTTTTTAATTTTTTTTGTTTAATAATTTATTTATTTTATAATTATTTTCAAATATATCAGGAAAAGTGGTAGTGCGTTGAAATAGTTGTAAGAAAATTGTTGCTGGAGGAGTGGTGATATTAGGAAGGGTGGTATCGGGGAAGGTTAATATTGAAAAGGAGGCATCAGAAAGAATGTTTAAAAGAATAGTATTTGAAATGAGTGGCATCGAGAAAGAGAAAGGTGATATTGGAAAGTGTAGTGCCAGTGAAGAGTGGTGTTTAGAAAGAGAGTATCAGAGAAGGTGGTATCGGGGAAGAATGGTGTTTGAAAAGAGTAGTATCAGAGGCAGGGTAGTGTCGGAAAAGGATTGCCATTAGGAAAGAGATTGTTATCAGATAAGTAGTAGTGTAGAAAATAGGATAGTTTTTAGAGAAATGTTTGTCAAGTAAATAGTTTCAGATAGGCGATTGTGTTGAGAAAGAGGTTGTTAAAGAGTTGGTGAGGGGATTGATTAGGAGAATAATTATTGAGAATGAATGATATTAAACTATTAAATTTTTAATTTTCTCAAGTTTCAGAATTTTGGCATAGTTTCAGAGTTTTAAAAATACATATAAATATATTCAGACTTAAACCAGTCTGCAGACTTCAGACCAAACCCAAATCAGACTCAAACTTGATTAAAAAGTCTGAATATAAAAGTCTGAGTCCAGTCTAAAAATCAGACCAGACTCAAACTTGACTAAAGTCTAGTTCGAGTCTGGTCTGTAAAAGCACTAGCTTGAGCCATAGCTACTAAAGCTACTGTTTGAACTATGACTTAAATTATAGCTCAAACTACAGTTTTAATAGTAATAGCTTAAGCTGGAGCTATAATTTTTAGGAGTCAAGCTAAGCCATCCAAGATGATAACAGTTCTATCTATTTTTATTGTAATAGATACACTAATTTATTATTATTTTTATAATTTTTTTATTTTTTTCAGTATTAAGGTGACCTTCTGATCATGTATGTTTTATTACTTTCAGAAATCATTGTACATATTTGAAGAGTATATTCTAGCTATACTTACACCTTTTGAGCATCTAATTTAAGTAGTCTGCCTATTACTAGGTTCTATACTAGATGTCATACTTTATAACTCATATATTACAGTATTATTTGGATTATCTAATTAAATCTTCTGCACCTATATATACTGAGATCTATAATAATTAGTTTTCTTCATCCTAGTCTATAACCAGTTACCCAGGCTCTTTGCTCACATAATAACTTAAAACTTTAAAGCAAATTGCTATCTTCTTATTAACCTACTCCTGGCTCTTTATTTTCAAGGTAAACCTAATAAAGCTTGCAGTATTTCTACTTTTATTGCATGATTTATGACTTATGTTTCAATTAGTATACACAGACTGTAGTCTACTACTTGTAGCTCAAGTTTTACCCAACCTGAAAGTGTTGTAATACAGGTTGAGACTTTTATCTATAGTTTTGTTCCTTTAGTTTTAATTTTCCTGCTTTTATACTTTTTAAACCCCAGTTTGGCTTGAACTCCACTATCTAACCTACTTCTGCTCTTGTAGAGTTCATTTAAACTTCAGAACTTACTTTATAGTATATCTCCAGTACTTTATTAATCTCTACTTTCTTTTTTTAAACTCCTAATTCAGATAGTCCAATTTGTGCATTTGTTTTTTTTCAAATTTATTAGCAGCCTATTTTTATTATAATTTTATCTGTTTATCCTATTGGACTACCAAGCTAGATAGCTCAATTACTATACACTTTTCCTATATGCCTAGACAGATACTCACCTAATAGCACAGCCTAGTTGATGTTTGAAGAGCTTCTTAGCTAGATTCTAGTCTATTTGCAGTAGCCTGGTTGGTATAGATGCTCTTCAACACTTTGTCTTATATTCAGATTAGTCCATCTAAGTTCTTTTTTGGGTCTAATCTTTATAGCAGCTTTGTTAAAAATTTGTACTACCTCTCTACTCAGGTCTTGCCAAGCAAGCTCTGTATTTGCAGTTCTCTGAATTTATATAGCTTAGAGACTTATCTTATGTTTGCACCACCTATTACTAGTTTGCATCCCTTTATATAATATTCTGTTGCACAAATGCTCTAAACCTTTCAGTCTTGCTGATACAACTATAGCTGCAGGTATTCTATCTCAACTAATCAACTAAATACAGTTTAGCTATAATATAAGCAGAATTTTTAAATTTTCATTACTTGTAGGATTCGAACTCTTAAACTGCTGCTTTGGGGTGACAACTTTACCACTTTGCTATATCACCACACCTCATAATTTTTTTTAATGATCTGCAAATATTTCAATAAATTAATAAACTTAGAATTTGTTTAAGCACTAATTGAGGTTTTGTTTTATCTATTATGCAATAATTAGTAAATTACTATAATAGTTATACTGAGTATACTTTATAATTTTATCTAAAATGTTATGTGAATAACTGTAATTATATTATAATACTTGTGCACTATTT